>MU134378.1:192274-246151 GCA_015039355.1 Ramaria rubella | reverse complement strand
CCGGAGTACCTCATCAGTACTTGGTGGGTTGTAGGTAGTATGTACATGCGTACGGGGGACACCACATGGGAACGAGTGGGGTACCCGAGTAGTATAAGGAGGGGCTACACGAACGTCGACGGGGTACCAAGGGGGTGTCAGAGTGGTAGGAGGGGGACTCCAGGCATGTACCACAGGGGAACCACCCAAGTGGCAGGAGGGTACTGGTCGTAGGTCGTGGGGGTTGGGAAGGGTCAGACGTACCCCGGGGTACCAGCGGGGTTCGAGAGGGCACGGGAATATTTGAGTTACTAAGTACCCTAACAGGCCTACGGTCGCTGCACGCCCGTGGGGGGCCGTAAGGTACTCTACAGGTGTTGAACGGGTGCTGGTGCAACTCTACTGTGTTGCAGGGAGGGTACCGGTTGCGTGCCGTCAGGGTGCAGGGAGGGTACCGGTTGCGTGCCGTCAGGGTGCAGGGAGGGTACCGGTTGCGTGCCGTCAGGGTGCAGGGAGGGTACCGGTTGCGTGCCGTCAGGGTGCAGGGAGGGTACCACCTGCGTGCGGTCGCAGTGTGGTGTTGGAGTAACGGGGACCTAGCCAACTAGCGGCGTAGTGGGGATGAGGGATAAGTTGGGGCGGATAATAATTATTGGGGTGCACCACTAGACGTCGCCGGGGGGGAGCGGCAGGTGACGCGATGGAGGGGGTTGTATTGGTATGTATCAAAGAGGAGGTGTGTGGAGAGCTTTACGGGACGGTATGATGAGTGGACGTTAAAGGAGAGTCCAGGGGGGTGGCGTGTGCATAGGTCAGTCCACGTGAACGGGGTGTAGGGGGAGGAAGGAGGTAGTGGTGGGGGGGGGGGGTCCCCATGGAGGTGGTGGACGCCGCTGGCACGAGCTCCTGCTGGGACACCATCGCCAGCTCCAGCGGGGGGACGTCGAGGAGGACGAGTCCCAAAGGGGGGGGAGACGTATTAGGAGGGAGAGGGAGTAGGAGGAGACGGTGGTCGAACTGTGGGGGAGAGAGGGGGCCCGGGTATGTAGCTTGGTGAAGGGGAGGACCGTGTAGGTTGAGCCTGAGTTACCGACGGGGGTGTGCTGCGCGGGACCGTGGCGGCGGACGGCACGGCGGAAGGTTGAACCACACAGACAGGGGAGTAGGTTGAAATGGCGGAGTAGAGAGTGGCTCGCTAGGGGGTGGGGAGGGGAGTAGTCGGCGAGAAGTGGGTTGGGGGGGTGGAAAGGGTCTACGAAATGATCTAGACCTCATAGGATGGAGGCTTCTGCTTGGACTGCGTGGGAGGGGGGTGGGCGGACGCAAGGTAGGGGGTCTTGGGGGTACACTCGGGGGGTGGGTTAGGTGAGTGACTGGTAAGTGAGTGGGGTGGGGGTAGAGTTGAAAATCGGGGGGGTAGGGTGGAGGTATGGTAGTGGGGCCCGGGGGGGTGGGGGAGCCTGTGGAGGTGGGGTTGCGAGTTTGATGGGGAAGCCTGTAGAGTGGAGCCCTTGTCGCTCGGTACACGCATAAAGTCCGGTGGGATGTGGGGAAGCTGAACAGAGAGAGGGGGTGCCAGCGGCTTGTGGGCGGGTCGGGGGGAGTGGTAAAGGCGGGGAGTATCGGGGCTTAGAGGGGGGGGGAAGGGTCTGTATAGTTACGGTAGTGGGGGGGGGAGCGGGAGATTGATGGGGGGGGGGGACCAGTGGTGAGGAGGGGGTTGGGTTAAGTGGGGTGGGTGCGAGAGGTTGCGGACACCATCTGCGAGTGGGCAATGATAGTTTGGGGGTGGCGGTCGAGCAGTAGATGTAGCGGAGAACACGTGTGGGAGTCCGGGGTACCTGACGCGTTAGGCGGGCGGAAGCGTAAGGAAGGAGTGTAGGTAGGACGCAGGGGGTTGCTAGAAGGGACCAGCACCTCTAGACGGTGCAAACTGACGGTGTCGACTAAGTGTACATTGTGCCTGCGATGGGATGGTTATGGTGGAGACATGGGTGACCTACGTCACATTTGTAGGTTTCACATGAAATCGCCTTTTGGGGATGCCACCGTGGTCTGGCCGTGGTATGCCCACAGGGGCCACGAGAAAGTTTGATGGCAAGCCTAAGGAGACTCAAGGGGTTGATCATGGAATTTGATGGGAGTGTAAGCACTAGTCCGGGAAGCAGTTGTTCCAGTGATTTGATGATGAAGGTGCTTGCCATATTTATCAACCGTATTCCATTTGGCTAAAAATTAGAAACAACCCTATCATCATCCCCAGTCAAAATCGTCTCACCCGTTAAGTGAGAATATACGATATTCAGTTCTGGCGGCATAGTGTTACCTCTGTACATACATGTTCAATATATATATTTTAATATGGCTGGATCTCTCAAATGGTGTGCTATGAATATGGTTGAATCTGTAATATTTTCGATTGAGCCATATCCCCCCATATTTTCTCCCTCACCCCATAACCGCACCCTTACCTGATAATCTGCCCTTGCCCGCTTGCCTCACAAAATTGGTGGCTTGGGGTGGTCGCACCTAGGATGGTCTGGGGTCACAGCTTGTGCCATATCCTGCCCTATCTTGCTATACCCCGCCCTTTCCCACCCGAGATGGTTTTGACTGGGCATCACATATGCATGACTTACATTAAGTATAAGTATACTGACATAATTGTCAGTTTTCAGAGTCGTCTGGACCCTTGATTCAGAACTGAATCCTATCTTGATTTCCCACAAAACTTCTTAGTCAGTTATGTAATTTACTATGCATTGAAATATTGAAAGATGAGGTATATTAACAATGTTAACCATGTCCTTATTACATCTGATGACACAATTTGACAATGACTGAATTTGACCTACAGTGCATATCAGCAAATTCATCAGTTCACTACATATCAGATCATGCTTTCTAATATATTTTTTCCAAGCATTATTCATCCTGAACTCCCTTCTATTCTCTGAATCCCCATTGTCCTTTTATCCATGTTTCTGATCCTTTAACAATTTATCCTGAATATCTTCCAGCGCTGAAATGATCATCATCTATATTCAATATCTTTGACTTCAATGTCCCATTGGAGCTCCCTTCCACTAAGTTGTACATTTTCCCTGACAAAATTGTATCATTCAAAATGACCCCCACCCGTGATTGGCCAGTAATATGTCGTTCTCCATACTTCCTCCTGCCAATTGTGTTCCAGATTGTCCCAAGCATCCCTCCCTGGAGTAAACTTGTCTTTCCATGCTAAAGAATGTGACGTGTCCACAAGACGCACATGCAGCCTTTTATCATCAATAAGGGCTAGCGTCCGACGGAGCCATGAATCGTTCAAGTATGGATCTGGTCTGTACAATGACCTTTTGATTGCGACCACAAGTACTTGAAGGTTACGCTTCTGAAGAAGAGCATGGACTGTATTTATTGTACAGTAGTCGTCTTCACAATGGCAGGACAAGCTCGATCCTAAGGTGTGTTATTAGACTCATTGCAGGGGATTGAAAAGCGGGGAGCCAAAATCTGTTCGTATACACATGAAGATGGGTGACCCACTGGAGGAGTGTGTGATTAAGATCAAGAGATATGACTTCGAGCTTCTGCCCCATTGTAAAATGCGTAGGCTGGGCCTTAACTAACAGAAATCGGTTAATTCCTGATGTCTCTAGGATGCGGACACCTTGCAGTAAGGTGAGAAGCGGGGGTAATATATTCATGTCATAGCGGTATAAAACTACCTTGATGTGCTTAACACTCAACATGAGGAGCTGGCGCTGATCATTTCTGACAAATGTCTGCAGGAACTTTTCGACTTTAAGGGAAGAAGAGAAGTGAATAGACTTCCAAAGTACAGGAAAGAGATATTGGTGGAATGCTTTGGAAACCAAGAGGAGCTTGAATGGGGAATCGCTGGGAGCCCAAGGTCCATCCCAAGCTATGACCATATCCAATATTTGAATAATGAGCTCTACAGCTATGTTTCCTATTGGACCAGGGGTTGTTGCAAGCTGTCTGTGATTTCTTCGTGAAGAGTGTTTCATTTGGGTTTGAGGGTGCGACCCAGTCAAAGAGACTGCCCGTTGACTTTGCATCTTTGTCTGTCAGTATGAATTGCAGCTAGTCAGTTCTGGGAGTAAAATGTTCATAAGGGAGAACTCGACTGAGGACTAGTATCCCTTATGTATAGGTCTTCTGTCAGCGTGAACTTTCAGTCAGGCCTTGTGACAACAAATCAAAACAAGAGGTTCCAAAAAAATTGACTCATGTTGGAAAAACTTTAAACTCCGTATCAGGCCTGGCCACCTTGCCAAATGTCAGCTTCCCTGGTAAAGCTTTGTAAGGATGTCATTCGGCCAAGGCAATCCTGATCAGAACACCATCTGGCAACTGCACTCCTGATAAGGTTGCCATCAGAACTGGCCAACACGTAATCAAGCACTTACCATTCCCGCAGTTGCTTACTCCCCTGCTGTCGCAAAGCCTGTCGACGTCCTGTTTAAGTGGCTCAACGGGGATGCTGAAGGTAGTCTCTCGCTCGTTTATTTTATTTATTGACTAACTCAATGGCTATTTGAGAGCTTCACTCTAACTTATGGATCATCCATCATTGAGTGTCAGTCACAGACTCGGAGGCAGATCGTCCGTACACCAATGTTCTACTTCTTGTGGGGTTGATTGGATCAGGAAAGGTCAGTGATCTGGAAATTCACATAGGATCCGTTGGCCTGACTGAAACAAAGCACGACAGTCGACATTTGCCAAAGCTTTGCAAACCCTTTTCCAGTCTCTCCCCACTTCCGTCGATGACTTGGGTGATCAACGCAGGGTCAAGTCACTTGCCAAACACAGCCCTGCAGGCCATCAATTTGTAATGGACAGCTTAGAAATCTCACTCACAACCCCGCCGTCTCGAATCACTTCCAGCGTGAGTGGACGCCGTGCTGAGGAGGCACCCCAAATCCCTACAAGTTGCAAGTTCTTGCGGGTGCAACTGATTCAGGTGGGTCTGCACCGTGTAGCTCTTGCCACCACCATAGCACTCACACACCAACCCCAAGACAGCCCCCGCACTGCGGCAGAACCCTCAACGATCTAAGCTGCGGAATTAGGTTCTAACGGAGTGCACCACCAAGCTGGCCTGCCGTCTCTACATCTATGCTGATACGGCACACATGGCCACAGCTGCAAATGTGAGTAGGTACTCGTGCCATCCATCAGAAAGACCATACTCATACCTTTGGGCAGGCATGACAGTCTTGACTCCTTGTCGCAAATAGGAATTATACTTGCAGCAGATGCAAAGGCTGGCATTGGCGACAATGCCAGTGAAGAGTAGTGACAGTGAAGAGGTGTGGTGATGGCAGTGGCAGTGGTGAGAAAGGTGGCAGCAAAGGATGCCGAGAGCTAGGCTGCAAGCACCACATGTGGGCCTAGATAGCAAGGCTATTGGAATCTGAAGGTCAATATAAATTATAATCAAAATAGTGTAGTTATATTATTGCTCTTCCATTTGTATTTTCTTTCACTCATAAATGCGTGCGTTCAATTCCTCTTCAAGTCATATTTAAAGTAACACCTAAAGTTACAACAAATCAAGTCAATCACATAATTAAATACACTTGCACATGTAATGGGGAATAAGAAAAATGTGGAGTAACTAGTCAAATAGTCGTTGTCACACAACTTGGTTAATTGTGTGATACTGAATTCTTTGGTCAGTTCGGGGTTGATCCTTATCAGGGTGGATAAGATAAGGTATATCTGATCAGGTCACGTGTCTACGGCCAGCTTCCTCTTTATGATCAAGCCTTATCAGGAAAACCTTGATCTGGTGACCTAATGGGCCTTATCAGACCTTATATGGAGTTTTGGATTTTTCCGACTGACACAACAAACTCTTTGAGAGTAAGAAGATAGATCAATCGTGATGTTTATACCATACTATGGGTTGTTTCGACCAGCGCTTACAACGAACACGGCAGTGCTTGATGATGACTCGAGATCCGCTACATAGTGACTGATTGATGTCAAGATGCATTAAAGCACGACGTGGATAATCCCAACCTGTTCTCAGTCATATACATAAGGCTTCTCAGGGCCTTGTTAATATTGTCATAGCTGGTACAAAACTACTGTAGTAAATCAACAAGCCCTCAGTTGTGACAAATTTAACCCACTAGGATCCGGCTTCAAAAGGTGGTGATACAGTTTACATAGAGTCTTGCACATATCTTACATAATTGTCCAATCTTGCTGAAATCTATATAGTAAATGTCGATAGTAGGTCTGTAGGCGTATGCTGACTCATGCTGAGTAAGATGCTTGGTAATGCTTGGTCAGCCAAATAAATGCTCCTGGAGCCTCAGAGCAACCCCAATTAAATCCAGAAAAATACACCAAAAATCAGGGAGGCTACTGGAACCTCCCTGGCACTTGCCTGAACCTCACCCTGAGAAAATAACAATAATAACACAACAGTGCCTTCCCAGCAACTTTAGGGTTAGCTGGTCCTGAGACTTCCTGGGCAGCCTTGAGTGTCAAAATAAAATAGTTTCCTAAAGTAGTTTCCTAAAATAGTTTCCCATTTGAGAATCTGACTTAGAGATTCTCAATGTGAATCCAATGAGCCAAATCCAAAAATATGAACTGGACAGTGCAAATCTAAACCAAGCATTGGACAATCCAACTTCCAAATGGCCAAACTAATTTTAAACCAGCCAATCTATGATTCAAGAAATCTAATTCCAGATACTCCAAATATGAACTGGACAGATTATCTAAATTTGAACCTGCCAATCCAACTCCAAACTGGCCACTTCAATTTTGAATCAGGCAATCCAATGGCATATCAGATAAAACCAACTCTGAACTGGCTGATTGGCCAATCCATGTCTGAATCCACCAACCTATGTCTAAATCAGACAATCTAACTCCAAACTGGACAATGTGACTTCAAATCAGCCAATCCAACTCTGGACCAGCAAATTTGAGGGTTGAGTCCAGACTGTCTGATTCTGAAACAAACAATCTGACTGCAAGTCAGATGATCAGACTTAGAATTCTGATTCCACATTGAACAATCTGACTCCAAACTGGACCAGTTATCCAACTCTCAGGCAATCCAACTCCAAACCAGTTGTCAATCTGATTCTGAACCAGACAATTACAAACTGGCCAATTAAATTCCAAATCAGACAATCCAACTCCAAAATGAACAAATTATTAAACTCCAGACCAGCCAATGTTATTCTAAACTGGACAATCTAACTCCAAACCAGCTGTAATCCAAATTGGACAATGCAACTCAGACTGGGCCAAATTTATATCAAAGCAGATGATCTGACTCCAAGTCCACCAATCTGAGAACTGGATAATCCAATTCTTGGATAATCTAACTCCAACTTCATCAATCCAACTCTGAAGTGGCCAATATGATTCTGAATTGGGATATGTAACTCTAATCTGACTCTGAATCATCCAATCTGATTGAATTGGTCAGTCTGACTGCAACCAGACAAGCCAACTCTGAACCGGCCAATCTGAGTCTAAATTGGACTGTCTGATTCTGAATGAAATAATCCAGTGAACTGGACAATCCAAGACTCCCAAGTTACTCAAACCAATGAATGTGATTCCAAATTGGATTGCCTGATTCTGAGTCAAACAATTTAACTTTGGATTGGGCAATCAGATTCTGAATCAGACAGTCTGTTTTTTAAACAATCTGACAACATCCAGCCAAACTGATTCTGAATCAACCTGAAATTGGACAATCCAACTGAACTATCTGCTCTGATTCTGAATCTGACAATTTGACTCCAATATGGCCAATATTCTGAAGCAGCCAATCCAACTCTGAACAATATCATCTGATCACCCACTCTGACTCTGAACTGGCAGATCCCATGCTCAATTGAATGATCCAACCCTGAACCAGCCAATCCAATTCTGAATCTGACACTGACATGAACTGGACAACCTGAATTAATCTGATTCAAGCAAACTTGAACAATCCAAATGGATAATCTGACTCTGAATTAGACTATGCAAGTCCAAATCAGGCAATATTAGAGAGTCTGATTTGAACAATCTAAATCTGAATTGAAAAAATCATGTCTGATTCAAAAATCACAAACAGGAAAATCTGTGTACAAAATCAGGGATGCAAATTATTGGACATATTGCTGACTTTTTATAGAACAATGCAAAAAAACTGCTGAGTGTTAGCAAGGCCATGTGACATGTAGTATTCACTGTGTAGTAAAAATACAAGCATTGGAAAATATAGAAATCCACTAAAGTCATAATGGGGTGCCATGTGTAGCACTGGTCACTTGACAATGAAGGTGCTGTGACAACAAATATCACAGCAGTTTGCATAAGTTAAGGTGCCAGCCCAAATTTGGACCCTGAGCACATTTTGTAAAGATTAGTAGCTACAGCAATGAGTGTATCAGATAATAATAAAATGTATAGAATATAATTATGGCATAATTAGTGACAAAAATACTATATAAAAAAGAAAAGAATTGGAACCATTTTTCATTTCATCTGTCTCACTCTAAGTCTGGCAGGGAACTGGAAAAAATATAAGCTCCAAACCATTGTAATTTTTAGTTGGTATTAGCCATAATTATATTGCTATACACATTTTGATTATCTGATAAACACATTGCCATAGCTAATAATCTCTTTCCAAAGTGGCCTGGGCTCAAATTTTCAGCTGGCACCTTAACTTATGCATACTGCTGTAAGGTTGTTCTGGCCCAGTGAGTATTTGTATTGCTAACCGATAAGTAGTACATTGACTTTGGACAACTTGAAAAAAAATGCTGTTTGAATACACAGGAATAATGTAATTTTAAATGTGTAGCCATGTAGAAATATTTTAATTTTGAATATATTCAAAACCAGCAAATGCCTAATGGGGTGCCCGTGCGTAGCACGGGTTACTCACCTAGTTATCTGTAGTTTACAACTGGTTGCATGGGATCTTAAGTAAGGAATTGTATGTACTCAAACTACGAGTACAGAACGAAAAGGTGGCCGTGTCGGCTGGTCACGTGAATACCCGGCAGCAGATTTGTCATGGAGGTTCCGCTTTGTACTCGTCGAAGTTGGCTCGTCTACATGAATCCCAATGAATGCCAGTGAACAGGTCCATCTTTCCGGTAATGGCTGACTTGGTACTTTTCATATTGCATGCTTTGTGAATCTGAACACGTATCCTCAGGCACTTTAACCGAAAACCTTAATCGGTTGCTTACCTCCTTGTCCTTGCCTATTACGCTGGAGAAACCATACGATCTCACCCCTTCTCTGCTTATAGCAATACTAGAATCGATTCTCAGAGACCGCCTCCCTATATCGGAAGCGACCCGCTCATCTGTGACACCCGCTGCAAAGGTCGAAGCCATGAAAGTCTTTTTAGGTGTGCTAGAAGACGATGTCCTCCAAAAAGATATTGGATTATCTGACATTGATCCGCGCAAGCTCGCAGCGGGAGAATGGGATGAAGTTGTTTTTGTGGGCAAGATACTCTGTTCCTTGGGACGCAGCGAAGAGCACTACCATGACTCTGCGACCATCTCAATTCAATCTGCTCCACCTGCATCCTCTTCTGGGGATACCAGTATGGATACACGCTTTTCCCGGTATGATGGTTCGGAAACTACGGCGACGACGCTACCCTCGTTCGAACTACCGTCTGTGGAGTCCACTTCAACGTCACGACCCGTGCCCCGGTGTATTCATGAACTCGATGTGTCCTCCATATCTTTTGATACTCAGGCCACGGATGATGATGGTGATGAAGAGATATGCGATTGCTCCTACCGGGCGGATGTGTCACGTGATTGGTCTCCTCCCACTCCTTCACCATCCGTGCGCTATTATGGGTTCATCCGACCTGTCAAGGACGAGATTGAAGAATTTGAAGCATGGCAAGAACGTACGAGATCCCGCTCAGCTTCTAAAACCGTAAGCTGGAAATTTGACCACCCCACAGCACCATCTCACGATAACCTGCAGACGTCCCCGCAGCGACGGGGCGCACTGTGGAACCCCACGCGACACACATCTCCTACTCAATACACGCTTTCTTTATTAAACGAACGTGCACGGTTACTAGAAAAGCTGGCCAGAATCAAAGTCGCCAAGGTGCAGGGACCTTTCGCATCAGCCGTAGGAAGAACAGAAAATGTTCACAAATCACATGACTCATTCTGAGAATCCTTAAGTGTGGAGAGGAGCTTAACCTATCCATCGTTCATACAATATGGGACTTCGGAACAGTTCGCTACCTGGTCCATGACACATCACTTGGCTATTGTGCTGTTTCTATCAGAGGATACATCTCTCTGCTTGACGCACTACGATTGAAATCATGTACCGGCGGAAACTCTATGAAGAAGTGCCCGTCTCTTTCTCCTTGGCAGCCTGGTCCGCGTATTGCTTTGGGGTCAATGTTTTCTGTCCCACAATGTTTAAAACCAGTTTTACGAAGAACGAATATTAGACAGACCTGTGAAAATGCGTGCATCTGGGCTATCTGGTCTTTCAGAAGCTCGTTGACTAGGGAATTTATTTAGAAATCTGTGTTGCGAAGGCACTCTATAAAGATGTTTTTACTCATTCGATGTCTCCCCAATGTCATTTTTCCCTCGAAAGCCTGGTAAGATAGTTCAAGATCTGTTGTGCAAAAGTGATGCTAGATGCCAACCACTCACTTCACTGACGATGAGAACCGCATAGCTTTCCCCGCAACCACTTGACTGGTCTATTATATCCAAATGTGATATTGGAATCGCATCTCGCAAGGCTTGTTCCAGCTCTTGTAACGAGACAGGCATGGCGTGGTGGTGAGATTATCTGATAAGCTCTTGACTAAACTAGCTACATAAGCTGCTTCCATTTTATTCTCCGCTGGAGTAGGTTACTATGTCTAGCACCACCAGTGGTCGTATCAGCACCGCTGCAATGGCGTCGCGTGGATGTCACTATAAACCCTCTCCATCTACCGCGGCATATAAACAGGGTCAAGGACAAGCAGAAGTATCAATGACCCGGTACCACATGCTTTATGCTGCACTTCAAAGAAAATGTACTGTCGTTTCTTCCCCCTTGGGCAGGCAAACGATTGATTTTGCTCCATACCATGCCTTCACTCTAGAACCTCTCTCTGATGTCAAGTTGCATCCCCGAAGTGATGGCTCGATCCACCCAGGCGATTTAGAAATATATCATAGTGGGTTCGAAGACAATTGGAAGACGCAGGAAGGAGGTCTGCTTTATTGCGTTGGCTTTGGTCCAGAATTTTTCAACTGCATTCTAAACTATCATTCACCCGCACAAACTACCGGTAGTCAGGAGTGGGACGAGTTGTCCCATAAGCTTGAACGCATGTCCTATCCCAAGGAGATAATCCCGTGTATGGTCAGTTCGCGTGTTCATTTGTTGTATTGTATTCTTCAGTTCAATGACTTAAGGAAATCGTTACAGTTTTTCGGTAGGGAAGCGGGGTGCATGGATGGGAACTGCCCTTTTCTTCACGACAAGATGGCGGTGCAAGAAAACCGGGCTCGCGTTCTTGCGAAGCGCAGGGAAAAATTTGACGGGAAACCGACGGCACGGCAATGGATGGACCGTCGACGCATACTCCTTAATACGATGGCCGGGAACGACCCGACGGCACGGGGGAACCTAAGCGATTCTGGACGCCTGGATGAGATACAAAAAGATGAGTTGGCGTATTGTGCAAATCCCCAATGCCTAAAGCCGTGGAAGCGGCAAGATGAAGTGTGTCCATTGCAACGTTGCCAGAAATGCAAGTTTACTATGTATTGCTCGGCAAGTACACTTGTCTCTTTCGATTCCGTGGTGTTTAGAAATAAATGTGGGTTCATCAGCGTAACTGCCAGAAAAGCGATTGGAAACGACACAAGAAGGAGCCGTGCGCACCCATTGAAGATATTATAGCGAATGATGATCTTTGGAATCCAATAGGGACTCGCAAAGGAACTGAATCGTTCTCAGTTGATTGGGGTTATGCGTAATGCAACTGGTTACATAAAATGCTCTTCAATCCTGTTTTTTTTTGTTGAAAAAAGAAAAAACATCAATCACTAGTAACTATTTTCCACATATTACAGTAATACTATCAGATTAAGTCTAAGATATCCAGATTCATTCACGACTTTCATCTATAAACAAATGGAGCGATGTGTTATGTAATCAATCTTGACCCTCATCTCTCCAACCTAGAGCTGCATGCAATACACACCACCCTATCCACCGTATGATCCAACGGATAAAAATGGGTACTTGCGTGTTTTCAACTCCTAACCGCTCACCATTAAACTATCTTGATTCAGGTTCAGGTTAGCAACCCGCGGATAGTACACTCGTAGAGCACTTAAGACCATAATGATCGTGCAGCTATGAGACTGTGGTGAGGCGCTGGCCCATCATCCTCACCGGTATTATCGATACAGTCTATAAAGAAAACATGGCACTTCCCAAAACTGATGAAGAGAACGATGCCAAGATCGATAGCAAAGTTTCAGAAGGAAAGACAATAATTCAAACATTAAGCAAACTGAAGTACGAGATGGGACGTGATCGGATGCTGGAGTGAGCGCACCTTTACATCCCTGGTCTCATGGGGTTAATCGATAGATTCAGACAAATTCCTGACGATGGGGGTCCCAACGTCTCAATATATAACACAGTTCTTCACCAGCTAGCCAAACTAAATAAGAACACGTGGTTTAGCGCTCCATGGCTTTACGCGGAGTACGTGCTATCATATAAATATTGGAAGGGGAGCTCAACATACCAGCAGATGTTACTTGTGAGCCAATCCTCTGAATCTGAATCCCAGAATCTTTCAAGTTATTCTACTCTACTATGAACCTTAGATATCGCCTCGTCCGCACGTACTTTTCCATGACTACGTACTGGAAAGAATATGACCCTTTTCGGGTTCAGAAAGAAGAAACGTTCCGGTCTAGTGCTTCCGCGATCTACCGTAAGCCAAATGTTACGTCCGCTTAGAAACTGTTTCTTCAACAGTTTTATATCTCAAGAACTAGCGCATACATTTGCAGAACTCTACAGCGAGAAACAGACACTGGAATTAGACCCTGCCAAATTAGAAGTGTTGTTTAACGAGATGCTACAGATGTGCCTGTGGTACGCCCCTTCGCAGCAAGCAAATGCTGATAGCTTACTTTGATGAAATAGGGGAAATGCGACAGTTAGTTCTAACCTTTTCATCTTCCACAATCTCGATGAGGACTGCTCATTAGGATCTTTCACTGTTGACTAACATTACTCATGAAGATATCCAAAGGCTTCAATCTGCTGGAAGGGCTGCTCAAGAGGAGCGAAAAAAATACATTCTTATGGACAACTCTGATGCAGCTTGGAAACACATTAGTGCAGTTAACGATGGCCGAGTAGATATAGTGCTTGACAATGGTAAGTTTTTGTTCGATAGTAGGTAAACCGTCGCTGAAGTTTTTAATGGCTCAGCGGGGTTCGAGGTATCTGTTTATTTTGTCGTCGAGAAGCAACTTTTATTAATCAATCGTGGCGACAAAGGTATTCACAGATATGTTGCTCGGTGATTTTCTCATCACCTTCACACCCCATGTTTCTCGTGTCGTTTTCCAGTAAGATACTCCTCAACCTCGTAACTCCTGGTTAATAGTGCTAGTCCGAAGACTTTGCCGTGGTTTGTGTCGGACGTTCTTCCTACGGACTTTCGCAACATGGTCCCAACCCTGCTCGATCCGTCCACCTTTGACGGCCATTCATCTTCTACGGCTCAACGTACAGAACTTGAGAAATTGGCAACCCGCTGGAAGCAACACATATTGTCCGGCCGTTTTTCGCTCTCCGTTCCCCTTGATGCCTGCATAGCCGAATCCAGTCCTCTAGCAGATTTTTGGACCTCACCATCTCCATTTGCACTTATGAAGAATGAAGCTCCCGCCTTGGTGAAGGAGCTGGAGGACAGCGCATTGGTTATTTTCAAGGTTCGCCTCGCACTCCCTCGCGTTTTGCACCTAACACAAATTCATTATCTGATCTGTGCAGGGAGATCTCAAGTTAGCATACCTCCTCTCTTCTGTCCCTCTCACTTAATCACATAACTCATTCATTTGTCGCAATCAGCTACCGCAAGTATGTACATATTCTCAACCGTTTTGTTAACCTGATACATAGTGTCGTTCATAGATTAACGGCTGACGTCAAATGGCCGCCTTCAACTCCCTTTTCACTCGCTTTAGGTTTGTAATATACACCTCCCAATATAATACTTTGCAATTATTTGAATAGGCCCTCTTGCGGGAACATTCCCTATATTGTCATTGCGCACTTTGAAAGCAGATGTTGCTGTTGGTTTGTCTGATGAGTGTGCCCTGACCCTTGACGCTAAGGATCCCAAATGGAGAGTCAACGGGAAGTGAGTAATTTCTCTACCATTTATCGTATGAAGTCTGACGTTCAATAGATATGCCCTTATCTCATTCGTTTCCAGAGACGGACTACCGGGCAGGAACGCGGAATAAACTGCAACTTCTGCATACTGTGATAGGAAATACGTAAATAGTGGTATATCAGCAAATATAGGATAGACCGGTGGCTGTAACCATGACCAACAATATGACACCAGTTAACGCACATAAATAGTGGGAAAATGACGAACAATCGATGGCCACATCGATCAGAGTGCCCTTAAAGGCTATGGTACACAGTAAAACGGACAAAGGTGGACACGAACACACAATAGCAATATTCACCGTTAACCGCTAGCTGCAGCCTTTGACCCGAGACCTAGAATTAAGCGAAAATACTAATAGTCAAGCAAAACAAGTACCACCAGGAGCGTCGCGCCGGGGCAGAAGGGCGCTCACCATCTCCCCCCGATCCCCATCATGCGGGGATGCTTGGGTCCACGCTGCCCGCTGTAGTGAGTGATCATGCTCAAAAGCGCACCACCTGGGCTATCCGGGCCAGCTTATTAAAGAGGTGGCCATCAAGCATAGACACTTGGGAGTCAGGGACGGCAGGCCCTCCCTCACGCATACCCTCATCCATAACCAAGATGTGCGAACTCAACCAGCGACCTCACGTTTGGTCGCTATTGCGGATCCGCACCCAGGGTCTACGGACCGGGTAAGCCCAAACCTAGCCCACGGTGCACCATGATACCTCCGACATTACAGACCGCTAATCCGGTTGACACTGTCGCGCTTAGGTCCATTTTTTTGCAGGACACTTATCACGTGGTACAAGAGCACTGACTTGCCTGTTCATGTAGCATGGGGACATTAGACCTGAGCTATTTCCAAGAGGTCGCCCATAAGATGTCTAGTTTATCGTAGATTTCTAAGATTAAGCCTCTGGTATCATGTTAAATCCAGCAGTATGAAGCAATGTCGCGAACTGTGCGGGTAAGCCATCAGTAGCTTATTAGTTATTATAAACATGAGGTACCCCGCACCGTTGCTTTGGTAATAGACCTGACTTGTTCAAGATCGTACCCAGTACGATTGCTCAGATCGCCTATCGGCGTGGCATGGGAACATAAACAACAAAACGCAAGAGTTGACAAAATGCACGCACCGCTGTTGTGGTACATAGGGTCGACGATCGGGCCTGCACGTTCAAAGACTTGGGTCGCGGGGAAACCTAGTTCGTGAAATGACTACATGAGACAAATGTGGGTTAGCAAAATCATCTCAAAAAGGACAGGTTGTATACTTGATGATCGGAGCAGCAAGCCTTTTAAAGCAAAAGAAAAGGAAACCTTAGACTAAATGGTCTCGTTACGTAGCTAGGGAGAAGGTAGCGCACAGGAGAGTATCCTACGGACAGTTCTGGACTGTATATGTTTGACACATTACCAACGAGTTGCGCTACTTCAGGAGTGCCAATTCTACATTGCGGGAGAAAATTTGTCAAAGAAATGGATTGAGATGCAAGACACTTACACGGCGGGGAGTCCAAGCTGCGAAGGTTCGTCGGGCTTGTGGAATGCCAACATATCCGCTTGAATCATAAGTGTCACATTGGCTCCAGCTTGTTGAAGTTCCTCTACATACAGGTTATAACCTGGAGATTGAATGGGAGCTGCTAACTTACTCGCGTAAGCACGACTACCCAAAAGACCCTGTTCCTCGCCTGCAAAGGCAACGAGCTCGACATTGGAATCGAAGCTGATACCTTTGCTCTTGATGGCGCGCGCGATTGCGAGGATGGATAATACACCAGAACCATCATCATCGCCACCAGGTGCTCTAACACTGTAAATGCGGTTTTTGTGACATAATTTACGAGGCAAGTTATGGTAGGATGTACCTTCCATATGAACCCCTCGAATCGTAGTGTGCGCTTAAGATTCTTGAAGCGAAGATACATTGTCAATTTAAATATTCTTGCACATTCTATTACTCACATCGTGCCTGTCGTGTTCACCGAAGGGGGGTAACGACTTCAGGTCGTCCTTTAACATACTGCGAAGCTTCTAAAAAAATACACACCAGATGACATTAGGTGCAAAACCTGTAAGGAAAGGACGGCTCTCGCAGGTGGCCCCAGTATTCTCGATCTGTGCCTGAATCCACTTCCCTGCGACTTGCGCACCTTTGCTGAAGGAATGTCGACTTATAATGCCCGACGCTTCATCTTCGCCGGTCAAATAACGGATGTCATTCTGCATCTGGGCCACCTAAATAAATAAATAAAATATAGAAAAGGTTAAATTGGAGAATAGGGAAGATTTTGAGCTACATGCAGAGATGGAGTCCACGATGCCGGCGATGTCGGGGTTGATGCTAAGGCCTGCCAACCATTCTGAAACGCGTTCAACGGCACCGGATGGTACTGGTTGTAACGACAAAGGAGCGGCGGAAAGAACGACTGGTACGATCAACCGTGGAAGAAGGATATCCAATTGGGCAAGCAGAGCTTCCGGAACTGAGATAAGAGCAGAAGAAGGGGTGCGGTACAAGATTGCGACTTCAGATTTCGTGAGGACGGTCTGCTTCTCGGAGACCTTTGCGGCCTGCAAGGTGGTCAAAGCACGCGTTACGAACGTGTCCAGCGACTCGGCAAATGTTCCTTGCCCATTGCGGATGGTCTCCTCAACACCCGCTTCCTGAACGTAGACCATACGTGCGTCACCGGCTATAGAAACAATATTCTCTGCCTCCAATCTGCCATCCGATGAAGCCTCCAAACTACATTCGATAGAGGGACGATAGACGCTGTATCTTTCGCCAACGATTCCATAGGTACCTAAAAAGTCACCTTGATCAAGACAAGAGGGTTGGACATTATGGAGCAACGATGGGGTGACTAGCAAGACCTGTGTGGACCTAGCCACTGCTGTCCAGCACAAGACCACGAGAGGGAGGAGCAAAGTCATTGATTAGACCGGAAGAGAACCGGACGTAAGGTCGGCCCAGGGCCGGAAATTATCATTCCCACGATACCTATCGCCTGCGCTACTGGTCTACATGGCAAAGAACGAACCGGTATTATAGTGTAGGTGATGCAACCACCCATATTGTACGAGCTTATTTTAAGTACGGTATGCCCATTGCTCAAGATGATCAAGTGAACGTGCAACACATCGCCATAGAACATCCCGTTAACCTGCCCAAGTCATCATGAGTGATTAATAGTCAAGCAGCCGATCATTGAGGTATCCTTACTCGGAACAAAGTTCGGCTGAAGGGGTTCCACCGCACCCACAGCAAGGGCAGCATCCTCCGCAAGGGCGCCCCAGCCAAAGCTGGACTGACTCTGCCTTCAGAGCACGATAAACGGGATGATTGTCACCGATTATTGTGAGGTTAGATTCTCTCTGAGCATGTCGTTGGGAGTGTAAAGAGGGGGATGATGATCTGCGTTGAATCATTTGAGGACGAGGGGATGGTTGAAGTCGTTCGTAACCAGTCTGGCACTCAGGTGACTCTTGGAACGGATAGAAAGAATGACTTTCGTCATCCAGATAATCTGCTAATTTGGTAAGTTAAGGGTACCCATCTCTCCTCGAAAACACTCACAGTCCAGCACAGCTTCCGAATCATCGTCAATTTCCTTATCAGTGCGAGCAGGCGTATGATCGTCTCCCAAACCCTTCGGTAACTCTGCATACTGCAATTTCTCTGACCATAATACTGCCTTTCCAATGAGGGAGTGTAAAGCTGATTTTTTATGCTTGTCGACTTCGGGCTCAACATGCTCTTGAACTGCAGTGCATTCGGTGCATTGTGTAGAGCCCGAGGCCGTTGTCAACCTTCTGTCCGCAGTATATCGATATGGGCTCGAGTTACGGTCACTGTCCTCAGGTGATGAACTTGAACTAGGGGACATAGTGACTGCACCGGCAGTTGTACGGGCGGGGTATGTCACAACTCCTTAGCAGTGCTATATAGTGGGGGAGCGCGTATCCATACAAACGAAAAAAGTACAAAGGTATGGAAAGATGGCCGCTTTAAATGGATGACATCAAGCCATGTACGTAGCAATACAATATCTGTAAGCGAGTGGCTAAATTGAGAACAAAAATAGAGTATCAGTGTAGACACAACGGTTTGCTGTAAAAGACGTTATTAACATACTGCACAAAGTAATGCAAGGTAGTCTCCTCAAAGTGTGATGCGGGCTATTGGCTATTGGCACGTATTGAATCTATTGATGCGCTTTTCGTGATGTAGTTCTCATTGTGAGAACTCAAGGTACAATAGATACACAGTAGTCCAAAAGAGAAGGATCAGGAGGTATACCATAAATCTAAAAAAGCTTTCATAGTAATACCGATATGCAAAGAACGCGTCATGAGCGTGATTATCACGTGACAAGCACGTGCTCAAGTTCACCAACTTCCCAACCCTTCTACATCGTCTCTCATATACGCAGAATCCTCGCTGCCGCGATCCACAGATACCGCTTGGAGAAGTCGACACATCATTTCAATATATCTCTCGCGAGAACGATGGTTTAACCCGACAATATCCGGCGGCTGGGGTTGGATGTGTTAGAGACTTTATGCTGGGAATCATTCACATGGACGTAAAGTAAAGCTTACAAGTCGTAATCCATCCAACCGCTCCAAGACTGGTCTCAAGCCGCGTCTAATATGTTCTAGTAGTGTCGCGACTTCATCCTCTTTCATAGCTGGACGTATGCCGAACAAACTTGTTCCAAAACGGGAAACCGTTGATACGCCGTTTGGTTTCTTTAAGTGTGGACCAGAATGTGCATAGTAGTCTATATGTCGCCAGATTAGTAACAACAGAACTTCCAACGAATCTGCGAGAAGAAACATGAGGTTCAAGGAGAGAAGATCGACCAAACGTAGAACACACGGAGTCTTCTTGAGACAACGTTCACACGTCGTTCTTGAGCCTGTTCGAGTTCCTTCGTAGCTAGTAACCTCCGTTGCATCATATCTAACTCTTCAGTATACTGGGCCCCAGAGGATTTCGCAATCTGTCATGCGCATAGTGAGCACGAGCAGGCCGTGAATGACTAAGCCTCACCTCGTCCACGTCTTCAAGACTAAGACTATCCTTACTGGACAGTTTCGCGCAGATGTCCGCAACCTCGCTGAGCACTCTGCTAAGGCTTTTCGTCACATGAGTAAGCGCCTCAACGGAGTCGCTAATTGTGGGCGCCGGAGCTATCGATATATATTATTCATGCGGTCACAATATAATCATGTCTCATGCTGACCGTTAATATGGGGCGGGGCGTCATCCTGGGGATTGAACACCCCAACGGGTGTAAAAACCGGCGCAAATTCATTCTCCTCTGACGCCGGGATAAAGATGTAATACGCAGAGTAGCGGGAGAACCCTTACCACTAGAGTCACTTGCTGCTTCAAGATATATCCAAATCGATTCATGCAACAGGTCAACTGCGTCTTCAACCTTCGCTTCGAATATACTGTGATGATGTCCGTATCCTGACGAAAGTCGATCAGTCAGCCTCTCTGAGACATCCAAATAACCTACCAGATGCTTTGGCAATCGATTCTTCACGTTCTGTGTCATTCGCAGGCGCGACCCTCAACTGCCATTGGCCTTTATGTAGACATTTAGCGGCCAATGATAGTATAGCAGCATGAATACCGCCAAAGCCCGAGGCAGGACTTCGCTGGAAATGTTTCAGGACAAGAAGACACAAAAGGATGCAATGCTATACCAAGTCTGATCGTTCCACACATGAAATAGCATATGAGCATAAGGAGATCAACAAATGCATCTCCCGCACTTGTTGCAGAGAAGGTGCGACCAGACTCTCCCGCAACAAGATTAAAAAGGTTTCGCGATGAGCTAGTATGAAGTCAAGTGCCTGGAGATTGCTTAGAATGATATGCTGCTTCTGTGGTCAAACCAACCCGTCGTCTCGTACCTGTTTAGATGCCTGACTAGACACACCCAGTGTGGCGATGATACTACAACCAAGCTCTAGTGCCGGCAAGACCATTTGGTGATATCGATGAACTGCGGAAGGAAGGAAACTGTCACGATCTGGTAAATGCGATCAGAGACTGCAAAAAAAGAGGGTTCAGAAATGTTACCAAGAAAGGATTGATCAGCCTCAGGCCTAGCATCGATGAAATCGCATTGCGCAAGAACGTGGTACAAGCGGCTTTCCATCAGCTTCTGAGCACCGAGTTGCGTCTGTGCTATGCGTATCAAGAGCGCCAATTTCGCTTCATGTACGTAGAGGACATTCAAATTATCTAGAAAATATAGGTCAATTCCCGTAATGAGAGTGCAAAGGATACGGCACCTGGATCGGGTCGCAAAACCTGTTGTAGCTCTAAATCCACATCTTTGAGGCTTTGAACGAAATTATATAAGTAACCCTTGCGAGTCAAAAGCGCCAAAACCCTATGAGGCCTCTCAAGACGCGAGAGACCGATCAGAGCGTCCAAGAGCGTGAACGAGACCGTTTTCCACACTTCTGTCCCGTCAATGGCATCTGTACTGACTACTGACACGAGGCCATCCACATCCTTATTGATGATTGCCAGGGTAGATAGCTCTAACTCTGAACGTTTCTCCTTGGATCGACCAGGCGTGAAAGGGCCGGCGCTTTCGCTGGATGCTAGACCATCGCGCGACATGGAGGATGACTCAGAAAACGAGTGCGAAAAACTATTTTCTGATCCGACACTCTCGAGATGACGTTGATCACGTGCATCCTCCACGAGATGCAAATAGTTCACCAGAGATGCATAAAGGTTTCCTCGAATAAGTTCAGCAGAACCGCTCCGAGCAAGGCACTCGAGAACACTTTTCAAGAGAAACTTGAGTCTATCCACAGGAAGTGCAGCGGCAAAGGTATCGTCAAAGGTGGATTGCAGTATCAGTTGCTGTTGCCTATCACTTCTTAGCTTGGTAACAAGAGATAACACCACTTCCGAGAGCATGATCGCTGTGGACTGTTGTGTCGAACCGTTGTAGATGGCCGGAGGAAGAATCAAGAGAATATCGAAAAGAATCGATTCCCGGCGATCTTGTGGTAAGCGATGGAACCCCTTCACGAGGCTGATATCCAATAGCCGCTTCCACGACTCGAAACCCACACCCTTGGCATGTTGGATTTGGCGGCGGTTGTTTTCGATGGTACAGCTAGTTAAGATGTAACGAGTTTCGTTCTTCAGTTGCTCATGGACATGCGGCCCAGAAACAACCCCTTGCGCTTGCATTTGCCGCCTGTATCGGTGCATGATAGATAGCAAAGCGTCCACGTCGAAAATCTCGCATCCTGAACCATCAGCTCTGAGACAGGCAGACACATCCAGGGTATTGAAAAAGTGGAGCTGCATGTCTTGTTCAACGGTGAGAGCATCATGCCAGTCAAGATCAAAGGACTGAAATAACTCGATGATACGAATCAAGGATTGACCGGGTGCGAACGAGTGCAACAAACCATCAAGCGTTGTCTCTTCATATAGCTCAGTGTTGCCGCCAAACAATAGGCCAAGCAGTCTAGAAACACGCTGAGGTTGTCCCATCTCTGTCAACACATGCAGCTCGAGAGCAACGGACTCCAATACGGAAGCTCGTATGCGCAGGAAAGACATCAGGGTGTTACTAGTGGTTGTAATGCGAGCGCCATCAACGTAGTCAACGTGGCCCAAAGTTCCGCGGACAGTCTGCGGAACCCGAAACGGCAGTACCGACAGATGTCGAGCGAAAAAGTCTTCGCGAGTTCGGAGGTAACGCATTATCACTGTAGATGTGGTACGATGGCTACAGAGCTGGTGCACTAGCCGATAGCACTGCTCTGCTAATGTAGGATGGCTTACCAGGAACGTGGATGCGCCGGATGAAACATTGCCGAGTCCTGTCCGCGGCACCCCGATGTTGAGAAGATCGAGGACGATGTGCAGGCACGTCTTGCGACTATTTGTGGCCTGGGGATCTTGGATTGCCAACTGGTTCGGATGTAACGGATCAGGATAAAACCCGAGAAGAGAATGGGCTAGATTTGGAGCTGGTTTGTTTTTCACAGTGTTCTGTAACAATAATTGCAAAATCGCAAGGCGCATCGCGTGCGTCAGGTCAAGCGAGGATGACGCGATTGGGGCACCGGCTCCTGTCGATAAGTCCACTAACTCAGACGACGCACCGCTGTCTTCTATCGAATCTCGCTGTAGAAGGATCATGAAGCCATCCGATATAATATTTGACGCTTCGTCTCTGTCAAATATCACAGCAAGCCGATCCAGCGTCCGTTTATTAGTCTGGGTGACTTGATCCATGGCAGTGAAAGCAGAAGATTCGGAAAGCAAGGCGAGAATTTTTATTGAGAGCAGCTTGCTCTCCTCCATTTCCGCATATAACGTGCATGCAGCGATTTTAATGATAAGATGGGACGACCAGTTCATCAGCTGGTCAAGCGGCACGATGGAGCTCGCGAGGAAGTTGAGATTTCCTGCTGAACCGTCAAGTTGCGTTAGCAACGGCAACAGCATTTCAATGAACAGATCCTGAATCTCAAGCACGCAATGTACGATCCGCAATACCCGTAGCAGCACCTTTTCGAAGTAGGGGTTTTTAATGGCTTTGCTCTCCAGCGCGTCCACCCCTTGCTCAATGTAGTCGATAATCTCCTTTCGGAGAAGAGAGTCGGTCAGCAACTGGACCAGAAGTTCGAAGCCAGGGTGAACTTGTAACAATCGAAGGACTTCAGGGTTTCTGCTGATGGCTTCTTCGTTGATCGTAAGAAGACTCCGAAGATTGTAGCTTGCCAAACACCGTTCCACAAAACCCAAGGACCCCTCGATCATCTTCCACTTGTCAGAAGGGTCGATATATTCCCGATTTCTCGCACGGAGAAGGACAGTATCAACCACAAATCGCACGTATGGTGCTATTCCGCCAAGACGGGTAGGTTGACCAAGGCCATCAGGGATAGTCTCTAGTGGCTCATACTCCATCAAGGTCTGCTGGGGTGGCAAACTTTTGGGTGTATGGATGAGTGCGTTCAACAAACGCAAGAACGGGATCGTGGCCGGATACCGCTGTGCAGGGGTTTCAACGCCTTCTAACTCGTTTTCAACACCGCGGGTGGCGAGGCTTCCGCCGGGTCGCAAGTTGATGAGTTCAGCACGTTCAAGAGCAGCCCAGACATTTTTACAAATCTCGATGCCTTGAACCCCTGCGCCAGGCTCACAGAAGGCCGCTAGGGCGTCGAGGATAACACCTTTGAGCTCCAGTTGGATGCCGTGCTGCAGGAGAGCGAGTAGGGTGGGAACGACACGAAAGTCCGGCATAGAATAAAGGGCGATGCGTGCGGCTGGTGCATACTTCACAACGACGCGTAGGAGCCGCAGGAAGGACCCTAGCATAAGAGCCTCGGCGTCAGAGAGGCCTGGCTGTTGCCATCGCCCTGAGAGGTTCAACCCTTGTTGATGATGCTGTGCATGGGGATTTGGTAGTGTTTCGGCCCACCAAGTCAGCGCGCTAAACAGCGTACCCCAGCTGAATACGTTCCCGCCTCCCGCAAGCATGCCACCATGGCCGCGATCTGGAGATCCGCCCGAAGACAAGAAGTTGTACGCTACTTCGGCGGAGGAACGACCTCTCGCAATTCCAGCGAGCATGTCGTATGCAGCTGAGATCATTGTACGTTCACGGGACTCCGTAGCCCAGCGGAGGAACGCAAATAGTTTCCCTTCTCCAGGCTCGGTGGATGTTACCCAAAATTTCACGCCCTCTTCTGGAGGAAGACACGTGTAAAGGACACCAATAAACTCAAAGAGTTCTGCGACGTCATTCCTAGGGACAGAGCCAGGACCGTCCTCATTGTATACAGGTCTTCCACCGGTCCCAGGTCTATTTGACCGTGAAGACGCAAGCCCGATATCCTCTTGTCTATGCTTGATACGTCGGATGATAGGTGACATGGAGATGATAAAGCTGGTGACGAGGGTCTCAAATGCACGAAGAACGTAGAGTTTGAAATCCTCGTCAATGGTACTAGGCTCCATGTCGCCTTCTGTGTTGAGCTTCAGTCCAAGACCAGTGAAGGAACGATCATCTTCGATGGCCCCTCTAGGTCGCAAGATATGTGCCGTCTCGGATAGAAACGGAAACACGTCAGACTGGACAGCCTCCCAGACCCGTTTCTCCACATCTTCATCACTAAAACCCGGAGGTAAAGTTGAAGCTTCGAGCAACTCGGGATCACGATGTCGAGCGGTCCAGACAAAGACGGACCATTTGAGCGCCAGGACCGCGCGGAGACGAGGGTATTTCCATCTGGATTTATCGTCTAAGAGCTTGGAGAAAGACCCAACAAAGGTACGGTCGTGGTATAAAGGCGCGGAATCGGACAGCGGGAGGTCCAAAGCGGTTAGGGTCGACGTAAGAATATAGCACATCATGTCGTCGCTGGGGGTTTCAGCGAGTCTTTGTCCCATCTTGAGAATCTCCACACCAGAGATATGGCGCAGGGCTGCAGTGACGAAAAGCAGGTAGCCAAGCTGTCGTCGCTCTGCGCGGAGGCAGTTCGATCGCATCTGAAGCACGTCGTAACTTAACTTAGGTGCGCCTAGGAACGGGTCTCAGATGGAACACGAAAACGAATCCTTGTAGTCACTCACCTTGCGCATCGCATGCGTTGGTATTGGATGTGGCGTGCACGAGTAGATTAGATAGCTTCGCACTCGTTTCGGTGCTCCGGTCAATTTCTTGCACTATTCGCTCGCAGAAGCGTCCTCGCCGACCACTTCCCATGTCAAGCATGGTCCCAACCAATTCACGCGTGAATTTTTGTAGCACGATTCCGAGTGGAGCCGTTGCCAATTGGGCATCCACGGAGCCTTCGAAAATGGCAACGACGCAATACAATAATGCTGATCTCTCCGCGTGAAATGCCTCCACTACCTTTTCGACGAGCTGCGAAAGATCTACATTCGAGTGTCGCCTTTCGACATGGGCTACTAGAGCGGCACAATAATATTCGGAACATTCGAGTTGTTCGGCAAGAAACAACACAGGGCGAACCAGTTGCTCGTTGAGATCGTATTGCTTTCCCTTCAGTCTGTATTTCCCTGAGGAACCATCGATGTAATGAACTCTGAACGCGGTTCTGCTCTAACTCGCACTCACGGTTTTGGATATCCTTCGCTTCTTCAGCACTGCGCGAGCCTGCTTCAAAGAGCTCCAGAATACGCCGTCGATGGCGTTCCAGATCGTAATAAAGCTCTTGCTCTTCGTGTTCAGAAATGTCGGTAGCAGTCCCGCTTCGAATCCTGCTACCAAGTTCTGCCAGAGAGTCGTCCATACTAAGCTATAGGAACCTCGTCAGCCTTCGAAAGCAATGACATACCACACTAACATGGTAATAAGTGGTTCAAACCGCGTTAGTGTTTGAAACACGCGTTGGACGATGGGTTCACAACTCCAGTGAAAGCTGGGTGCAAAACGTGGGGCGTCACGTCGCGGTGGTCACTCAGTCACACCTCTCTACATGGCCTTTCTTCCTGACCGTATGGTGAGGCATAGATATTATCGTCCCAGTTGACGTTGGTGTTCATCAGCCTAGGTTTTCAAGTACAACAAATTCCAGTATGCTTCTCCCTTTTTTCTCGCAGCTCCGTTCGGAAACGGAAGGCTCAGCTAAATGACATCAGCCTTGAGATTTCGTTGTATTCTTTGTATTTCGCTTGCGGTGCCAAATCACTCCCCAATGAGTCTAAATCATTTCAGCCAAGCATTAATTCGCACCCAATTAAAGGAGGTTGTACATTCGGTGACTATGCTTGCCACCAAGGCGTATCCTGGACCATTTCCCGCCTACTTCTACGACACTTATACAATATGATGGTTGCGGTTTTGTCGAAAGGAAAAATATACGTCCTTCTCACTTTCCAAGCTCTGGGGAGCGTCAAATCGAACAAGTTTAGCTTAAGGGCTCTGGAGTCATTCCAGCGCCTCTGCAGTGATATGCATAAGCTGCGCCCCATACCTTGTAATTCCCCGACCCCAGAGCAACACTAGTCGGGCCTGTGACGCGGAATACTCTACAAGGCCACCCCCACGGTAAGCAGTGGTGGCGACCTTTATAAAGGTTGAGTTGAGGCATATTCATTCCATAGTATTCCAAGACTCTCAAACCAATTTGTCCTAACTCGGTTCGTGCAGCTTTTCTCTCTCACTGCACTACAAAATTGATCTTTGAGCTGTGATAGCCTGAAGATGTCTCAGAATGCCACTGCACAGAAATTCGCAGCCATGCACAAGCCTGGCGAACCCCTTGTGCTTGCCAACGCTTTCGACAGTGGCAGTGCTTCGATAATCGCAAACCATCCCCGCGCAAAGGCCATAGCCAGCGCGAGCTTCGCTATTGCTGTTGGCGCTGGAGTGGCCGACGACGATTTGACGCTAGAACAGAACCTCTTCGGTGTACGAGCCATCGTCGCAGCAGGTGTCAAGACTGGGAAACCCGTGACAATAGATTTACAAGATGGGTACGGTGACCAGCTCGAAGAAGCGATTGTACAAGTCATTGCTCTGGGTGCAGTTGGGTGCAATATCGAAGACTTTGATCGCAAAACGAATGCCTTGTGGAGCGTCTCAGAGGCGGCTGAGCGAGTACGCCGCGCGAAGAAGGCGGGAGTAGCGGCTGGAGTGCCAGATTTTGTCATCAACGCCCGCACGGATTCACTTTTCCAACCGGGTGGGACCCTCGAGCATGCTATAGAGCGTAGTAAGGCGTTTCTGGTCGCAGGTGCAACGACGGCGTTCATTTGGGGGGGTCCTGGTGGTCGAGGGATCTCCGCTGACGAGGTCAGGATCCTGGTGAAGGAGCTAGGCGGCATGGTGAATGTTGCGGCACGCCTTACCCCGGAGTTCCTCACGGTTAAACAGCTGAGCGAGATCGGGGTAGCACGTATAAGCGTCGGCCCCTCCCTCTATCGTGTTGCTTTAGCCGCATATAGCAAGGGCGTTGATAATTTATTGGATTCCTAAGGAGAAGAGGTTCAAGTTTAAAAAGCTATTTATAACTTGATTCACTCAATCTCAGAATGACAGATAATTTTTGAAATGTTTTAGATGCAATACAGTATACGTGCGCTATTAAATGAGGAGATATTTGGGATAGAATTAAACCTTTGCAATCTAGTGGGGCATTTATCCTCATCCATCGTAGCGATAAATCCAAACGATGTCCCCTCGCTCAGGTGATATAAGAAGCCTTACTTCCTTTTAGCCTTCAGGTTACTGACCCAGTACAAAATATCGATAGACGACACTCTCCACGGGTAACCATATATATTACTCCGGTACAGGAATTTCCTCATCCGCCACGTTGTCGACATTCAGCGCCACAATAAACCTAGAAATCATATTGAAAGCCCCAACCGTAGCAGTCACTTCCACCACTTGCTGGTCGTTCATATGACTCTTGAGCCTATCAAACACATCTTGAGGTACTTTAATAGAACACGTGGATGCATCACAGAAATCCATCGCAGCGGCGAGAAGGGGTGTATAATCCTTATTTTCGGTAGCTTTTGAGATTTTGGATGTGTCGTGGATTGCGCGGAGCTGTGCGGTGGTTATACCGGCTTGCCGGGCTAGTGGCAGGTGAATCTTCCTGGTGAAGGGTCAGCCGTGATTTTTTCCTCATGAAAAGGGTACGGTTTGACCATTCAAATGCGCCCTTATTCAGCGCCATCACACGCAAGGCCTACAGAACAAGACATGCAAACTGTTATTATCGAGTGAAGCTATGAAGCCATAGCAACCTACCAACGCCTCTCGAAGATCATCTGGCAGGCTCATGCGACCGCGTACAGCACCGATAAATTCGTTATATCCTCCAGCAACTTCAGGTGCATTTAAACTAATTAACAAAGCGTTTGTCAAAAGATCCAATAAAGATATTATTCTACAATTGACTCACAAGACACCATCCAAGGGGTTCAACCCTCCACCTCGACGCTTGCGTATTTTGTCTCCAATCTAAGAATTCCGAGAAATTAAACAAATTTAAAACGCTGCCACCTTGGCTTCCGACTTGCCTCTGACGTTCCAGTAGCAGGATAAACGTAAGGTACACGCGACATGATGATCAGTTTAGGTGGTAAAAATTAGTGAATGCGACTGGGAGTCTGCTTTATAGGCGACACCTGTGGCTCACGATGAGGGAGCGCGAAACACATGTGACCGACTCCGTTTGTCAGGCATTATGAATCAATCACAAATCCGAGTCAGAATTTTCGCTTTCAGCCCTCCTCAGTAGACCGCTTAACTGAAGGCTAGAACCCGCCAGGCGGATTTGTGGACGTAGTGAGGCACTACCGAGCTCATTTCGGGGCACGTGAAAAGTTCGGTTTGTGCAATTGGATATCCATACATGTGTACAAACAGCTCTCTGATTCGTGAAAAGTCAGAGCTCTCAATGTCAGGCTTTCATCTTTTATTGATATTCAAAGCTCTTACATTGTCCAGGAAGATTCAATCGGTTTTAGAATTTCCTGCAGACAGACGAAAGGAAAAAGCAGTGCCACTCCAACATAAGTTACATAAAAGGTCAATAGAGGAATGTTACATGACACCCACGTTATGATGGTCTATCCCTTCTATGGACTGGAACGTCGACTTGTGCTTTTGAATAAAATAAAAATAAGAAAAACAACTTACATAGTAGATTATGACAATCACAATCACACGTGACATCTGTGACCACCACTGGCGCCCAAAATAGTCACGAGTCTAAACGGTTGCGCCCAGCACTAACGACCGAGATGTCTTCAGACGCACAAGAGGCCCTCCGCAACTTTCGTTGGGCGCGCGGTGTTACTGATGACTCGCGCAACTCCAACGCCAATTCCGGAGAATCTCAATCAACATGGTCTCGTTGGACATCCCTCGCCGGAGCATATGTGCCTTTACGGAGTAATGAGCGTACGAATGAGGAAGAGGCATACTTTGCGCTATCAAGATGGGAACGGTTTGTATTCTCATCTCACATTTTCCTTGTTAGCTCATCTCTCGGTAGATTGTTAGGATTCGGTGCTTGTTTGTTAGGAGCAGCCGCATGTTTTCTTGTGGCTTTCATCAGCTTACCTTTACTGGCACTCCGACCTTCAAAGTTTGCCTTGGCGTTTAGGTAGAAATGCTTCCCTTCATAAACGCAAATCTTTTACTGAAAATGGGTACAGTCTTGGCTCGCTACTCGTGATGTTTGGGTAAGGCTCTTTGCTCCGGCACTTGGGATCTGTGATCATATTACGCTTAAACCTACTTTATGGCTTAGATTCGCAATTCTTTCAGGACCTATCGCACATCTGAAACACCTGTGTTCTAAGGAACGCCTGCCTTTCACATTCGCGTACTTCGGCAGCTTGGCGCTGACACTTTATTTTGCTATTGGTGTACGTTTTTATTATTCCATGCCATTCTCATCTCTCACGGTAATGTGCTTAGCTCAAATCCTATTTGGGATCATTAATCGGAGGCATTGTTCAAGTTATCGCCCTTCTTTCATATGTATTAGGTTTGTCGACATTTTCTTGTTCTTTTGAAAATGTCTGATACGGGGAGCAGCATATTTCCCTGGGGGCACCTCGACTCTTCGTTTCGGTGGACAAATGGCACTCCGCGGCGCAGGAAATTTATTACCTATATGACAACATGTGTACCACTTATATTTGGCCGTGGGGATTTGGATAGCTTGCGATCCATGATAGGCTCTCTCGGACTATGTTCAGGTGGTTGCGGAACCCTACTATTAATTATTTGGTAACCCATGGCCTGGGAACTAGAATCGGGAACACACCTTGGCTTGACTCCACTGAAATCCACGATGTTCTCTGCGAGAGCAGTAGGTTAGAAATACCAGGTATTCCTGCTTGATCTATTCTCTCTCAAATGTATCTGATCCGCTTCATGGGTTAGATTTAATAAGGTTTCCGTGTCCGTGAGAAGTGAAGTGTTAACCATCGACCTCACGCTTAAATAGTCTTCGTATTATCTGAGAAAACATGTCTGTTCGCGTGGGCGCGTCTCCATGATTCTTGTATGACGTTACCCAGGAAGCCTACGGATCTCAAAACGGTTAGGAAAGTGCAGTAAGTGTGAGCCACGGAGGTTACTGCGGTCACTCGAATGTCATGGCACTTTGAAGGCTCGTGCTTCTTTCCAGTGCGTGAGTGGCCCTCTCAATCCAGAGACTCACGCTTGTCATGAAAAGAAGCAGCTTTCTCGACGGAGCCCCGAAAGTGTTTCCTTCGTGGTAGTCCGTGTCTTCCAAATGGGCCGGTCGGCATGTTAGGGAACTGCAAAGGACGGAGGGCTGAATGCGAAGCAATGTCTGATCCGAGATTGGGACCCATTTCACAGGCTATATGAGCTTATATGACAAAATTGGAGGTTCAGGAACGACCTGTTTTCTGGCGTGTCCTGCGCCTGCCATTTAACATATGTAGCCCTGTACTAGTAGGCGTTAATTTTTTGAATGCGGTTTCCTATTGTTTCTGGATCTGACATCATGATATCGTTGTGCCTCATGACCTCCATTCACAGCAACCCCTGGCTCGACGTATCCGGATAGTACAGGAGTAAGCCCGGTCAGAGTATTGTCCATATATCGGGCACTGAACGTTCAACTACTCGGGTATTTATTTGAAAATGCTGCGAATAAGCTCAACCATGAGGAGGCTCATGTGACTCCTGAGTCTGGCACTAGGGGTTTCTACATAATTGGTACCACTGTACAAACTCTATTAAGCCGAAGGTATAGAAGGACCACCCAGGAACCAAAGCATGCAAAAGACATAATGCTTCGGCATCTGCGAGGCGAGAATCAACGTCCCATGCCCATGGTGGCACTGATTACGTCCCCAATAGTTTTCAAGTTCCCAATGAATTACAGTATGTGATTAGATTCAATCATCAGCTTCAACCTCAAAGCGGTGATTAGCGTTCGAAAATCAGAGATAGGTACAATAAAAAATTCTGGGCCGTCCTCGAACGTTCATGGTTGATTAAGCCACTCTGCAGAATTAATTATAGGAGGAAGGTACGCGGCGGATGGGCACTAACAGTGATTACAGATCAATTTTCCAAACTAGTAGACTGAGTAAATTATGCAGCCGTCTCGATCTCGTCATTCTACAAAGCCAACTATGGTCTCCTCGACGGGAAAAGCGACTTCCAATTAATCTCAGAACCAGAAAGACGATTGCTTATGTCGTCCATTAGCTCACTTCGTGGAGTCAAGTGAAGTCAATACACAAGTACAAGTTGTTCCCATGCATTTGCCACCTCTCGCGCGAAAATGCATTACGGGCAGGACGAATGGCGACATCAGGGTTTATCTGGCCTTTTACCGGCAAACTAGAGTCCCATTCAGGCATAGCAGCCGATAATTATCGACATCCTACTTGTTATCGTGACCGCGTCATCGGACTCCACATTGCGCCAGCAATGTTTACTCGTGACCTTGTCCCCTTAAAGCGGATTATTTGTGCTCGCTGAACTTTTTTTTTAGACCTCGCTAACTTAAAGATTGCGAGTCGACAGCCATCTCTACTTATAACCGAACGCTTCATCTTCACCGACTACAATTTACGCTGAATGTGCCGTCCAATTGTGTATGTCACGGTTACCAACCCAGATACCTTCTTCACATTGTCCGAATTTCTGACCACCTCGTTCAGTAAAGGGACTCACTATTTGGGTTGCAACGTAACAATTACCATCATGTTATATTTATTTTCTCCCAGTCTCACACCAAGTGGTCTGCCAGCATTTTCAGAAAACAACAGAAATAGGAAATATTGACTGTTACAATCCCCGTTGTGTATTCAGTGATCGTCACCCTGCCACTTGCAACGATCCCCAATGCATACAAGTCTGTAGACCACTCTGTACATTCCCCGGGTCTCGCTCATGCCTTGACTCATTACATAGGAATGGGGACCTGACATCCAGCAAGTGATACATCGCTCGAACGAAAAATGTTGGTCTTGCCGGCCCCATCCACGTCGTTGAAGGACACTGTCATAGTGCCATCGATACTACATACAATCATTGGTGTTCTCCGTATTTTTCCATGGTTTCCCCTTGCTACCTTTCTTTTGAATGCACCAGCCGCTATCATGTATTTTGCTTTTATTTCATCTGGGTTTCCCAGCAGGAAGTTGATACCCGACCAATTTTGGTTTTTATTTTATTTTATTTTAGATTTTCGAATGCATTGTGCAAAAACGATTGCCGTCGAGAAATGATTCATGAAGGAATCCACCGCCAAATGCTGGAATTCTGTACATACAGCTAGCTATTAGGCTGGTACGACTGGAGTTTCAGTCTATGAACTTGGACCGGCATGCATTCATAAGGTGTTTGCGGGGTACCATCGCAGCTCTATGACGACTTGAACTCCTCAGGCTGCCTCAGCTATTCTTATTTTTTATAACCAATTCAGTGTCTGTTGGGGCCGCGCCATATATCAGACGTAATGTAAATGTTGACTACTATATTCCCCTGGCTAGGTCTGTCTCTCGCCGTCGAGTTTGAAAACTCCAAACAAATTGGCCTTAGATAAATCGGCGAGAAGTGTGAGTCGCAGTGGGCGGTGTTACCTGCTCCGAGCCTCGAGTCGGGTTCTTTTCCAGTCTGTTTGTGGCGAATACGAAGAGGAGAGTATTGGGCATTGCTTTGGCATTGTGCCTCAGGGTAGCATTTCCTACATCGAGTCCCCCACTACACATAATGCTGTGTCGCAAGTCTTCAAGTTGGCATCGTGCATTCATGGTTAAACTGTCCTTCTAACCTCTGACTAGAACTTCTACGCTGACAATGAAATTTGACGTAAAATGACAGTCGCTGGGCATCGACCGTGACGGCACCCAGGACCGTAGTAGTAGACCATTATAATCTGAACATCCATATGTGAGTTCTGGTCTGCCCGTTGGTTTTGTCTTTGTCGCGACTCACGGAATCCTGTGGCAACTTGAAGCCTAAAAGTGTGCGAGCCGTAACGCGTGAAGCTTGGATCGAATCACTATAATAACTTCCTAGCTCGAATTCCAGGTCACTGTCTGTTCTGAAAAGACATTGCTTATATGGTATGCTTGGCGAGAAAATGTTAAAATGATTTGATTCTAAGCTGCGTTATCCAGCCTAAGTACTCACATCATTCTTCTCCGAGCAACTAGTGCTGAATACCCTAACTCTCCTCCCAACCATATTAGCAACGAAAGTCTTATCGCTGGCTGATTCTGAACTTATATTCTCCACGGAATCGAGGGGGCTTCATGATCCTGTTGAATTACAGTGAATTATTAACCCTCAAATCAACCCCCTCACGATTCAGTGTGTCAGGACTAGTAAACCGACTTATTAGTACTCCTTGTCACGAGACCAAGCTTGAATGAACACGTTTTAGATAGCCTATATGATCTTCATGACCTGCTGGTTCTAAGTAAGCCTCATGAAGGGTAATCTGCTTCTAGAAGCTTGAACTTATTCGCATGTCAGTCATCTGCCACTGGCAAGCCATGGCCATAAACGGTCTATGACTGAGAGTCACACAGCCAGGTGCAACTGCCAACAATCCTGGTCATCACTTCCTCCTAGCCGGCCCTCGCCACAACTCTACGTCTCTTCTAATTTATTTCTTTTTGTTTCTGTTTTACCTTGACGGCCTCCTTTGTTTCCCATTGACTCTGACGGATTAATAGTGCTCGACAGACCTAGTGAGTCCCTCTAGGGATCAAGTTCAAGATCTGAATCCAACTCAGCTTGAAAACCTAGAGATTTCGTAGCCTCATTTCCCAGTGCCACATGGCGTTGATTGTGGTGGATTGAAGTACCACGCCTCACCTGACTCGGGGAAGATCGGAATTACTAGTATTACCGCAGTAGTCGCGGTGGTCTCCATCACATCAGAACCCCCAATTGGATGTGATATTTTACTCACTTCATGATGATAGCTCTACTGTCCTACCAATATTTCGCTTTTTTGTAGTTATCCCAGCAGTTTTATCATACAAATTGACAGGCCGCCTGTAATTACGTTACACCGTGAAAACGAGTCGTCTCCCGGGCCGCTCACTTTCGGATAACAGGTGAAACTCGTCTGCTACGTCTCCGAATCCATGGCATTGCTTTATGCAAGATAAGACCTACAGGCGTTTGAAAAGACTTCGCAATCAGCCAATGTGAAAGCGGCCACCCCGACGCAGCTGTATCCCATTCCTTAAACAGAACCCGTTGGGCTATTACAGCGGTAATCGAAACCCAGTTTGAAGGTGTTTTCGAGTTGGTGAGGAAATCACGGATTTTCATTTTTACTGCGAGTTGAAACTGCACAGTTATAGCAGGAGGGGTAAGATCGTCTAAAAACTTCAGTTAATATCAGCCATGCGGCAATGGCAAAGCAGGAGTGCCACACGTAAGTTTTTCCCCAAAAAATCAGACAATGACCTGGGCTTGTGAAATTTCTACTTGCTCGTGCGTATAATTCCACATACACGAGTACAGGTATACTTGCAGCATCAGTGCATGTGTCATTACTCACGCTTGCAGCATATTGTATTATCCGACTTGCGGGATAGTTGAAGATAAAGCGATTAGTGAAGCTATATAGTACTCATGGTTGATGATAATACTGTTGATTTACTCACTAGGGAATTCAGGGCCATTTAACAATGAAACTCGTGTCGGTGCGCAGTGAACGAATGCAAGAAGAATCGCCGAGCCTTATTACACCGTCGCTGCAGCGACCTGACTTGAATTAATTGAATGTCAATATAACACGTCCTGGGTAGGGTTGGTAATAGACGTCTGTTGTGTTACGCATTCGTCCATGAGAGGGCACCAAAATCGGGTCATAACTGGTATTGTGATTTTGACGCGACGAAGATCTTTCTACGGTCGCAGCACCAATGAAAATCGACTCAGCTACGCGATGCAATTTTACGTGTGTTTTGTCGGCTAAGTGAAGATAAAGGAAGCATAAACCTATAGGTGTGAGGCGTTATCCAAAAACGCACAGGGCTCACCGGTGAATGTATGGCTGTAAATAAATATTACTGTTTCCATGATAAAGAACCGCTCAGGCAATGGTTATTACTATAAACACTTCTAATTCATTGTCAGCATGTAATGATTGTAGTATGGTGGCATACAGTTATAAAACATTTGCACCCATTCCTGGAAATTTAGAATCAACATTCCATGACGCAGTTAAGCTCTTATATTCCAGATTCTAGCCTCGGTGAGTTGAAGGCATTACTAAAACTTACAAATTTACCGCCTTCTACATTTGAGGGTCTCCAAAGGGTGTAGCTCAACAATGGGTCGAAGAGACAAAGGAAAAATGGGAAAATGGATTAGATTGGTAGGCAGTTGTGTGCGCTTGATAAGGGGCTGATTCGATCTAGTGCGGGGTACAGGCGAGAGCAGGAGCAGAAGATCAACGAGTTTCCGCAATGGAATACAGTGATCGAAGACGACGATGCTGCAAATTATTCCATCTACTTTGTTGGAAGTGTTTCCGAAAAGAAGGATGCCATACCGATGGTGCTGTTGCATGGCTGGCCTGGTTAGTCCCGTTTTTATCTATTCAACCACACGTTCGTTTAAACGTGCGTTCCTTTTTTGAGTTCTTGCCTTTGATCCTCTATCTGGCCTCATCTGCGTCGCCCGCGTTTCATCTCATTGTACCTACGCTCTCTGGCTACGCTTCTCCAGTCCTCCACAATTAGAAAAAGACTTGGTAGTTTACGCTTGGTTCATAAGCTCTCGCAGATCTGGGCTTCGGGGACGGCTATGTCGCGCTAGAAGCGATATTGAAAGCTTAACTGCTAGGATGTTGGGCTGCAAAATGTTAGCAAGTATATTTAGATCAGTAGTTGGTAAGTCCTGAAACCTAGTAGTTATAAGTACACGTCAATCTTTGCCACATGAGCAACTTAGCAAGACCTGATAGACTCCAACTTCGATCATAATACCCTTACCTCTACGATTGGATTAGTGGTGGCAAGCGATCCCGGGCCGATCGCGTTGCTTACTCGGTGAGCCGAATGATGATCACAGAGTTATCAGTTGCTTACTATTGATAGGGTTGGAGAATAATTCCTTCTGACGGACGAAACCCCGCACGTGGACACTATACATGCTGGGTGGCAACAACAGGGAATTGTGTGGCATAGATACCACGAGAAGGGAGGCCTTTTTGCATCCTTGAAGTCCCTGAGGTGAGGAAGAACATCATCGAGTTTGTTCGTTCGACATGGAAGCCCTAAGCAATCGGTCATTATGCATTGTAACCAGTTCACTCAGTATATTGGTTGGAAGAAAGTCAAATACAAAGCATGACGGGAATGTATCAAGACAGTACATACAACGCTGAGCAGTGTTCGTTCCACAATGAAAACGCCTCAGAGGTGCTCCAAGCTCGTTCCTTTGTATGTAACAAGGTAGTGTGGCCGAACGAGCGATGTCAGCGTCGACATTCTTTCGAACGTCAACCTCATCTCGCTGCCACAAACATATTTCTCGTCACGGGCGGTTTGATCGTGGAAGAATCGAGGAAAAACTTCTGATCCCGTGATGATATATATACTTTTAAATTCAGGCTCCGCTACGGCAAAACGCGCGGTACTTCCTCTTCGTCACGTGCACTTTCACTCGCTTTCTCCCGCCCTATACAATTTGACTGGTACGGTATTTAGCATGCCTCCTACATGTAACCTTAGTTCCTATTGTGCGCAGGACTCAGAAAACCTGCCATTAACCATTACAGCAAATAGTGCAGCCACAAACGTAGCCCTGAAGCTGAAGAGCCGCCAGATTTGGTAGATTTTATATATTTTATATCACTATCCAACTCATTATCCCTTTTTTTTTTTTCATAGCCATGAATAGGAATGACATATCCATCACTTACAGACAGTATGCAGGCGAGATAGATCTACCGGCCATTATGCAACTTGTAGAAAGCGAGCTTAGCGAGCCATACGTCGTGTATACATATCGATACTTTTTGCACCAGTGGTGAGTGCATCTAAAACATTTACCCTAATCTAAAATGTATACGGGGCACTCTTAGGCCTCATCTGTCTTTTCTTGTGAGTTCATCTATACGGCCTTTCGTCTGCAACGACAAGAACAATTTCATCCAAAACTTCAGGCTTTTGACTCGACATCCTCTTCCCCTGTTGGTGCTATCGTATGCAAGCAGAGCCGTCATCGCAACGGTAAAGATAGAGGTTACATTGGCATGCTAAGCGTGCAGAAAAAATGGCGTAAGCGTGGTATAGGTAGATCCTTCCGCTATCGTGTACACGTCCCAAGGTTTAAAATTATGTTCTTCTAGCTAGAACGCTCGTTAACCTATCTGTTCGGGCAATGTGCGAAAAGGCAGCGGATGAGGTTTGTTTCTACGTCACCTTATCTTTTTTGCATTTCACAACAATCCTCATCCCAATCTCAGGTCATTCTCGAGACCGAATTCGACAACTCAGCCGCACTCGGTCTATATGAAGCACTCGGCTTTATCCGCGAGAAGCGACTCTTCCGATTCTATATGAATGGTAAAGATGCATTCCGACTTGTGTTGGACCTGGAGCATCTTAAAAGAGATGACCGCAAAGCTGACCGTCTGCCTCCCGGATGCAATTCGGAGGACCTGCGGCCTGAACGTGGGGAGTGGATGCATTTGCCACTGACATCATAACACAACAAGGTGCATGACATCAACTTTTAAACAGAATAACCCTGAACACTGAGAATGGATGGATAGTGAGTTGTCTAAGAGTATAAACGAACACTCATTCCAAGGACTGATGTATTGCTTGCACGTATAGTAGTCTCTCTGTATCGTTAGAACTGTTGCCCTATCATTTATTTCACTTTGGGAATTCCGTGAGGTTTATTTTGATCCCTTTATCGCCACCTTTACAAGTTCAACGAATGCCGAGTATTTACTAGTAGCTGTCCCTGTGAGTTCTCCATCTTAAGAGTTATTTTGAGCTCCCAACAGCCTTCGTGATAATATCAGTCAGTCAAATCACAGCAAATAACCCGCATGAGATATTCCCAGAATATATGAAAGTGTCTTGTATTATTCAAGGCTTACAGGATATTTTTCGACACACTCAGGCTACTTCCTACTATTTTGTGTACTTTAATCTCTGTGATACGTCTCTCTCTTTCAAGTCCATTATACCCGAAGTCTCGTTATGTTATTTGATGAAGTGAGTTAAATACTATTTGAATGCAACGTCCTTGGGATACAAACCTAGTGGAAATAGGGACATTGGTGTTCAATTACATATTGTCTGAAAATTCCAATCTTTACTACTTAGTAGAAATTGCTTCTGAGTAAGCTCAGGGCTTACAACCAAAAGATCTTATGTACACAATAACAGCAGAAATGGTTTTTTGTCACGGCATGCCAACAACTATGACATCTACCATCTGTCTATTCCTCTGCACGATAAATATAAAGGAGGAGGGGGAAAGAAAAAACTCACATGGCGGTGCCAGGCTGACAGCTTCAGTGGAACTGCGGATAATCCCCACGTAAGTATTCAAATGAAGTTCTAGGAGACAAAGCACACGAATATGTGCAAATAAGGACCCACAGCGCCTCACGCGAGTGCGATCACGTGATGTCACTGATGCGGGTTTGTTGATTTTCTCTCGTTCACCAGACGCGTCGCCATGGGTGTGCCAGGTCTATGGGACGTATGATATTCATCCGTTGCTGTAGGAGCTCGTGAATCTCATTATAGTATCGCAGGTATTGCGTCCGACCAGTGAAGTTCGTTCGTTAACAGACCTTGCCGTGGAGTCGGGTTTTGTCAAAAACGAGCATGGCCACCGTGCATATCGCGTTGGAATCGACACTTCAATATGGTTTTTTCATGCCCTAGGGGGCCGCGAAGGAGAAAACCCGGAGCTCAGAACTCTCTTCTTCCGCTGCGTTAAGTGGGTGACGTGTTTTTGCGAATCGCATACTATGTAACATCAACTGTGGCAGGCTGTTAACGATGCCGTTTCTGCCTATCTTTGTTTTCGACGGTCCCAGACGTCCTAAAATCAAACGTGGCAAAGCAATTGGCGGAAAGGAGCATTGGATGGTGAATAATCTGCGCAACGTTCTCGACGCGTTTGGATTCGAGTGCCGTACTGCACCAGGTGAAGCTGAAGCCGAACTCGCATACCTGAACCGCATTGGAGTAATTGACGCTGTCCTGTCCGACGACGTTGATTGCTTTATCTTCGGCGCATGCACCGTTATTCGCAATTCGTCCGCCACCCTAATGGGAAACCGTGCTCATGGTGCAAAGAATGCTGATGGAAAAGACGACGGGCAACACGTGAATATATATCATTCTGAGGATATAAAGTCACACGCAAAAGTGAACCTTTCTCAAGGGGGCCTCATCCTCATCGCGCTCCTCCGCGGTGGCGATTATGACCAGGTATATCATGAGTTATATTTATTTCTTTTCTTTCAACCTCATAGAAATTCCAGAAAGGTATTGACGGGTGTGGGGTCAACACCGCACATGCCCTTGCCCGTGCTGGCTTCGGTGATACTCTCCTCAAGGCTGCACGATCATCAAGCTCTGGTACACTTTCTGGATTCCTCCCGACATGGCGAAAAGCGCTTCAGCACGAGCTCCGAACCAATGCTTCAGGCTTCGCACAACGCAAATCTCCCACTCTCGCACAACGCATCACTGATGACTTCCCGCGTCTAGATGTATTGCGTTGTTACACCCACCCTATCACGTCCGAGGCTGAAGCAACGGGTGCGCGGGGCCTGGATGTGTTGTGGCAGAAACGTGCGGATGTGGCCAAAATCGCGCATGTCTGCGAGATGTACTTTGAGTGGGGCGTGGAAAAGACGATCATTAAGCGCTTCAGGAACTTCCTGTGGCAAGGGGCCATGCTCAGATTACTTCTCCAAGCCGCGCTCGATAGAGATGGCCATGGCGCTTCTACACCTTCGAAGTCTCGATCCAAAGGTGTTGAGACGCCATCCAAGGCGCTCGCGCGATCATTTGGTGGCATGGCGTTGGGTGCTGACTCGGACGAAGATGATGAGCCAGGGTATATCACTGCGATACATGGAGAGCGTCGTCACACCTCGACTGGTGGCACACTTGAATACCGGCTCGAGATTGATCCCCGCAAATTCGTTGCGCGCGCCAGGTCTGGCATTCAGGGCATACGCGTGGAACTCGGTGACTCTGCTGCGGCAGGTGACTATGGTGAGGATGATGATGATGATGACGAGGATGAAGACGGTAAGAAGAAGAAGCAGGGAACCAAGACACAGCCGGCCGATCCGGATAGCAAGCTGCGCATGTGGATGCCTGCTGTAATGGTTGAATGTGCGTTTCCAGCCTTGGTGGCGGATTTCAAAGATCGTAAAGCGGTTAAGGAGGCCAAGAAAGGGAAACGAACGCAGGTGAAGAAGCCGGGCTGGAAGGTGAGGCAGGAGGAAGAGGAAGAAGAAGAAGAGCGGAGTACTCCCGTGAAGCCTGCAAAGAAGAGCGTGAAGCCGGCCAAGTCGGCCAAAGCTAAGGCCCCTCCGTCGAATAGCGACGAGGACAGCGACGGTGTGCCAATCGCTAAGCCGAACTCTAAATTCAAGGGAAAGGCGCCCATGGGGAGCACACTTTCAAAGTGGCCCGCATCGAAGTCCAAATCGATAGTTCAGCTCTTGGATGAAGATCCTTTTTCCCAGCCTGTAGAATCAAAGCACTCGTCGCCGTCCAAACCGTCATGGCTCCCACGGCCTTTTCCAATGGCCCGAGACAATGTCTTTGCTGAATCAAGCCAGAGTGCCACTTCCTCTCGTACCCGCAAGTACCTTTCTACTTCCGCATCTCCCCCGGAATCGAAACCTATACATGCGCCTCTAAAGAAATCGCCGCGCAAATCAACTGAACACACGTGGCCACGAAAACCCACCAGATCGCCTTCTCCTTCCCCTAGAAGGACCTTTGCAGCCAAGATGCGGCCGCTCGCAATGGCAACAGCTCGTACCTCAGCGTTCAAGATGGACGGCGATGTTATCATCATTTCGAGCGACTCAGATGACCCACCGCCACAATCCAAGAAGCTTAATGCTTTGACCCGGAAGAAGATTCTTGGTTCTAGGAAAGTCTCGGACATTGTCGATCTCTCATAAGATTATGCATGCTACATAACTACTGTGGTTATTTTTGACCCTTTTTGTTCTGAGATGTATGTATCCTACCTACCGACCAACGACGGTCATTTTTTGAAACAAACGCAAAGGAAACACTAGACTGTTGATACATTGTGGCCTGGTGCAAAGGAAGAATGCAGATGGGAGATAAATGTCCGAGTGGTGTCGTAATACCGCGCCCGCCCTCCCTGTTAGAAAAACCGTGTGAAATCCCGCACCTCGCGCAGGCTGCTCCCCTCATCGTCCGCGTGTTCTGGCGGCGGCTCGCTCTCCTGCCTCTCGCGGAACTTGTTGATATACTGCAGCCGTCGCCGCCAATTTGTCACGTACTCGTGGGTAGACGTGTCCTGGTCCGTCGCAATGTACACCTCCGCCAAAAAGTCGGCGAGCAAGCTCACCTGGCGCAGGAGCAATGCGAGGTTTTCCGCCGACACGAGCTTATAATCCCCAATAGGACCAAACTCAGGCATGCCATCCATGCACTGCATCGTAACCATGAAAAACTCGCGCTCGTGCTGGTCGTCGGAGAACGCAGCCAACGTCCCCGCCGAGTGGGGCTGTATCACGAGATTGACAAGGTTAAACGCGGACGGGATCGCATGCTGCGCATACGGCACGCCCGCGTCGTTCCACACAATGCGCACTTTATCGTTCCCCACATGGCGCTTCTTAAACGTGAACGCGGGGTCCTCGGGCAGATTCGGCATGAGCGTCGCAGTGTGGAAGACGACCTGCACAATGTCGTCCCACCACGCGTACGCGTACTCGCCGTCCGTCTCCGGGTCCATGTCGCCCGTGTACACGTCGCGCTGGTCGCGCACGCGGATGAGGCGGCCCATGCCCTCGAGGAAGCGCGTGTACGCGGGCGAGCCGTGGCGGTTGCCGAGGATCTCGCGCTCGGTGGTCTGCCCGGGCGCGACGTACAGGATCGCGATCTTGTGCGTGTCGATGACGGGTGTGCGCTTGAGCGTGCGGAGCAGCCCGTCGAGCTGCGGGGTTGCGGGGACGAGGCGCGAGCGCGTGGTGGGGCCGGGGAGGTGCGGATACTGGGAGAGCTGCAGCGCGAAGAAGGACGGGTCGAGCGTGATTTCTTTGCGGCGTTGCGAGGGCGCAGAGCCCGCCCACACGTAGCCCGTGACGCTGTCCGGCCGATCCTCCACCGCCTCCGCCTCAGCCCTCGACAAAAACACACCCCTCGCCTCCTCCATACACGCCTCATTCTGCACACGACAAAAAACATCAGCAAACAGCTCCAAAGAACTCCACGTCCCACACTCACCATCGCATCCCTCGCCTGCTCTTCTTCCGGATCCGGCACATCCCTCGCCATCTCCCTCGGGTCCCTCCCCTCCATCATAACCGCCGCATCCGTGAACCGGTCAGGATCCACATCCCCCGGACCCACCTGCGGCACATTCTCCACTTTACACAGAAACTTGGTCTCGCCCGACGGACGGACGGACTCGACCTCAATCCACCCGCGCCGGGGGAGCGTCCGCACCGTCACGAGCGAGTTGCCCCATATCCACGTCTTCACACGCGGCGCAGGATCCCCATGTCCATCCCCATCATCCACCCTCCGCTCCGGATTCATCACCACATCCCCCAACAACGACCACGCAGGCTTCGGATCGGCCGTGGCATACGTGTACCGCGCCAACCAATCAAAGCACACCTCCATCGGCTCATCCACGACCCCGCGCTCCCCGCACGCAAGCAGCAGCCGCCGCGTGAGGAACGCCACGTGTCGCGGCCGGTCTGGCAGCGCGACAGCAAGGAACCACGCATAAATAATATAATACGCGACGCCCCTCACGTGCTGCGACAGCGCACCCCCGCGCCCCTGCGTATCCGGGCTATTATGATGCTGTATATACGCCAGCGCCACGCCAAACACGAGCCGGAACTCCTCCTCGCGGAAATTGGCATAGAGCGCGGGGCGCGCGCCGACGAGGCACACAAAGTCGAGGATGTGCACGGCGACGAGGGCGTTGGTGACGAGGCGGCTGAGGCGCTCGAGGATGTGCGCGAGGCTCTTGGAGATGCTGCCCGGGAGCTCGAAGGCGCAGATGCTGAGCGCGTTGAGGCAGAAGCGGGCGGTGCGCGGGGGGCCGGCGAGGCCTGCTACGAAGGCGTCGACGAGCATGTCGTGGTGCTTGCGGGCGTCAAAGATGCGCTGGTAGGCGATGAGCACGCCGAGGGAGGGGACGGCGAGCCCGTGCGCGTCGAGGGCGCCGAGGGCGCAGAGCGCGGTGAGGAGCGCGACGATGTGGGGCCGGGTGCGGGGGCCGCAGAAGAAGTGCTTGTTGGCGAGCTGCGCGGGGAGGTGGAGGAGCGCTTGCGAGGAGAGGATGCAGTCGGGCTCGGTGCGCTGCTGGATGAGCGGGATGAGCGTGCGGACGTATTCCGAAACGGGGAGGAGCGGCGGTGGCGGTGGCGGTGGCGGAGGGGAAGGGGCAGGGGCAGGGAGAGGGAGAGGAGTCGACGTCGGCGTCGGCGTGGTCGTCAGCGCCGCCGTCGTCAATGTCGGCGTCAACATCGGCGTCAGCATCGGCGTCGGCACCCCCGTCAAATCCCCACCCACCCCCTTGCCATCATCATACGTCCTCAACCCCCCACCAACAGGCCCGCACGCCCCCTCCCCCCCCCCCTCCCCCTCACCCGCACCCCCCCTCCCCACAACATAAACCCTATGCCCCCTATCCGCCCTCAACCTCCCACAAACCCCCAACACAGCCCCCCTGGCCCTAACACACTTCCCCGCCCCCAACGCGCGCAGGAGCACCGCAAAGAGGCGCAGTGCATATGCGGGGTGCGGCGGGGCTGCGAAGGCGAGGGCGAGGAAGGTGTGGATGAGGGCGTTGGTCGCTGTTGTTGCGGCGCAGGGGGCGGTGGGGGTGGGGGTGTTGGGGGCGGAGGCGGAGGTGGAGGCGGAGGTGGAGGTGGGGTGAGCGTGTGGTGCGGCTGTGGGGGACGAGGCGTGCGATTGGGCTTGTGCTTGGGATTGGGAGTGGGAGTGCGCTGAGGAGGGGGAGGGCGAGGGTGGTTGTGAGGGGGTGTGTGCGTGTGGGGTGCGTGGGGTTGATGTTGCGGTTGAGCGGGAGGGCGAGGGTGAGGGCGAGGGGTCGCGTGCGCGCGGGGTCGTCCAGCCTGGGAGGATGGACATGAGGGGCGGGAGGACGGACGTGGATGTGGAGGTGGAGGTGGGCGTGGGTGCGGGGACGTGTGTCGACGTGGCTGTGGGCGCGGAACGGCCGCGGTCATCAGGCGCGACGACGTCCGAAGAGGCACGGGAGAGCGCGGGGGTGCTGGGGTGCGAAGAGGTCGGCGAGGGCGGAGGTTGCGTCTGCGTCTGCGTCGGCGTTGCAGCAGCCAAGTCATCGAGCGCGTATGGCGCAGGGTACGGCTGCGCCTGCGACACGCACGCACACGCGCCCATCGCGTACCGCTCCAGAAGCCCCACAATCCGCTCCGTAACATCGTCCCCGCCATCGTCCTCTCCCTCTCCCCGCTCACCCACTTGTTCCCCCTCCCCACGCTCCCTAGGCTCCCCCCCTTGCTCCGCTCCCCCCTGCTCCCCCTCCTCAGGCACCTCCCCGCCCTCCCTAACGCGCCACACAAGCTCATCCCCACACACCCCCGCCCAGCCCTCATCAATCTCCACACCCTCGCGCTCCACAAGCGCACAGATCGTACGCCCCAGCGCGCGGCGGTACACGGGGACACCGACGAGCTCGTGCTGGATGGTGGATATGACGGACCAGAGGGCCGTGCGGGAGAGCGGGCGCGGGTGTGGGAGTTGGGGTGGGAGTTGGGGGGGCTGGTCCTTTTGGTTTGTGTTTGTGTCTTTTTCTGTGGTGGGGTCTCCGGATGTGGAGCTGGTCCCAGAGCCGGTCCCGGAGCCACTGCCAGCCCCAGCCCCAGCCCCAGCCCCAGTCCCAGATGCAGCCCCAGACCCGCCCCCGCCGCCGTCGAACGCGAGCCCCACGACCAGCGCCTCGATGCTCGCGAGCCACTCGGGCTGCGCAGGCGTGAGCAAGCCCTGTGCGTACATTGTTCCCGGGAGCGCGGCGGTCTGCGCGTCGGTGAGGTGTGCGCGTATGGAGAGGAGGATGGAGGGGAGGGAGGGCGTGATGGGCGTCGTGAGGGGGAGGGCGAGGTGCGTGCAGAGGGTGAGGAGGAGCGGGGTGGGCGCTGTGGAGGGCTTGGAGAGGGGCAGGAGCGGGGACGCCGTGGGGGTCTTAGGCGCGGTGCTGTGCGGCGCATTCATCAGAATGGCACCACTGGGGGGAGAAGGCAACGGGGCTGCTCACCGCATGCGCTGGATGTACTTGACGGCCTCGCTGAGCACGGTGCCCACGAAGCGGCCCTCGTGCACGTGCAGCGCGACCGGCGCGGCCTCGTCTGCGTCGCGGTCCTCGGCACGGTCGCCCGCCTCGGCGAGCACGTCGTTCACGATGCCCAGCGCCTCCTCGAGCACCTTCTCCGCGTGCTCCCTTCCCGCCCAGGCACCCACGGCGCGCCCCATCGCGCCGGCGAGCCTGTCGAGCATGAGCGCGGGGACCTCGATGCCCTCGCGGTGGGCACGCTCGAGGGTCTGCGCGTACGCCTCGGTGACGACGAGCTGGCCCGTGGGCGCGTAGTCGTCGGTGTCGAACTTGGGCCGGCGGAGTGCGGCGAGGGCCATGCGGGCGCCGGCGGCGTCGCGGAGGACGACGCGGACCGCGCGCATGGCGCCGAGGGCCTCCTGCGGGTCGGGGGACGCGAGGAGGGACTTGAGGGTGCGCGCGGCGGAGTGGGCGTGTGGGCCGGCGAGGAGGGCGAGGAGGTGGCGGAGCGCGGCGTCCTCGGCGGGGCGCGGGGGGAGGAGCATGAGGAGGTGCGGCGAGGGCGGGGCGAGGCGCGGGAGCGGGCTGGCGTGCACGGCGAGGATGCGGGCGAGGAGCGGGACGGGGCGCGTGGGCGCGGCGGGGGCGCGGGAGGCGGTGGGGACGTCGAGGAGGGCCATGTAGAGCGCGGCGGGGAGGACCGTGCGTTCGAGGGCAGTGGGGGGCTCGCGCGGGGGCTGCGTGCGGGTGCCCGGGTACGGGATGGGCGTGCTGAGCGAGGAGGCGTTGCGGCGGTGCCCTGGGGCGGGCGCAGCCGGGATGGCGGCGGCGGCGGGGATGGGGCCAGGCGGGACGGCGGCGAGGGCGCGGGTGAGCAGGGTCTCGAAGACGGCGAGGGTCGCGGCGGTGTCGGGGGCGGTGTAGCGCGACGCGTTGTGCGTGAGGGCGGCGCGGACGAGCTGCGCGAGACGCTCGAGACAGGTCTCGCGGTCGGTCGGGTCGTGTCGTGCGCCGGGGGCGGCGGCGGCGATGCACGCGTCGGTGTAGCGCAGCAGCGGCGCCTCGAAGCCCACGACGCTGCGGCCGTCGCTGGTCAGCGCAGCGAGGCAGGTGCAGCGTGCTCGCCACGTCTCCGGGGCCCAGTCGGTGTCGGACGCACGCACAACAGAGAACAGCGCCGTGCGCTCAAAGTCGCTCAGCGACGCAGACGCAGCGTATGCCGCCACCACGTCGTATCCCGTCGCCAGCAGCGACGCTGGCACGCCCGGCGCACACAGGCGGGCAACGACGGGCACAAGTGCATCAAAGGGCGGGCCAGGACTCGCAGTGCGCAGGACAGCAGCAAGAGCCCGGGCATGGGCAAGAGAAAGGACAGCAGGCGGTGTAAGGGCATCGAGCAGACTCGCGAGCGGGAGGTGCAGCACAGCGTCGGTGGTGTCGTTCGCTGCTGAGGGCACCGCGGGCGACGGCTCAGACTTGCGGCTGCGCAGGATCGACGGGAACGACGTCCCCGTCCGTGCCCGCGGTCGTTTCTGCGCTCCCTGGTCGTCGTGCATTCCAGTCGTGCATGTGCGTTGCTGCTCTTCCGGTGACCCGTTACGTAACAGGGGCGCTGTGGGCGCACATGGGGGTCTGGGCATGATCCGAGATATACCCACACCATCAACCACATCAGACAAGCCCCAGTGAAATGTCTGAATGATCTCATTGGATCCAATGGAACTTTGTTTATCTTCAGATAAGTGGCTTTGTATACCATCAAATGAGACTCCTGGATCAGATGCCATCTGAATGCAAATGGACAGCAATTGGAAACCACCAGTAAGAATTCACTCAGAGCTCCCAGCAGATTGCATCAGAGCTGTCAGCCAAAAACAATCCAATTCTGTCTGCTCAGCATAGTATACTAATTAGCAGTTTGGCATAGGTAATCTACATTAAACACAAACTCAGTCAACTTAGAGATGAGAAAATAAATTTATCATAAGTAATTGCATAAACCTCAAATATTTATCATCATTACAGCTGTTTTGCTTACATAAGGCAGAGTCAAAATTTGACTCTGAATATCCAACATACATTTTCAATAAATAAACATTTTTAGATTAGAGATATATAAGTAAAATAGATATTTGAAGATGTTTGCCCTCTATAACTCCCTCCCTGGGTGAGGGGGGAGAGTGTCTAAGCTCTCCTCTATGTATCACACTCTCCCTTCATCTATTCATACACTTTTAGGAAGAAATAATTTTAGAATAAGTAATATGCAAATATGAGTACTTTTGGGCTCTTATTGAAGACTATTTGAGGCACCAGAGCTAAATAACACATTTATGGCATATTTACAAATACAGCTTTATATGTTTCAATTTATACATCTGATTGTAGCTAGTCTATACTACTTAAATATTACCAATTTTCATATTTTAATTTGCTTTTGCTGGTTTGCTACAACAAATTCTTTCCATACGGATATTCAGAGTCAAAATTGGACTCTGCCTTACATAAGTGAAACAGCTGTAACTACATAATATAAATACATGCAATGCTATTATATGTACTATGGCTGCCAGCCCCCCCCATGGTTTGCAATTCCATACTCTGAGGAGCAAACACGAGAGGGGGGTGGGAGTTGAGAGCAAGAAACATGAGGGGAAAGTGATGCCTTATATACCTTCACATGGTTTGTTTTTTGTTTGGGCCAGTCATGTGACTGATGAAAATGAGAGGATTGTTTTGGTTCAAACAAAAGAATTGAAGGAACTTGTTAAAGACCGGGTCGGACGTGAGGTTGGATTTGGTCAGAGCTCTCCTTGACCGAAATTGGAAGTTCACGATGTTTGGAAATGCACGGAATATTGGATGACTTGGGAGTCAGAGATCTGAAAACTGATCTATACGGGTGTTGGCTTCAACTTATGGGTTGCACCCTCTTGGATTTCTGGTGCCCTGGTATTTTGGACTGAAGACCGGATGGAATTATCAGAGTTCTGATGGTCGGGTCTATTTGGAAGGGATCAGTGACAAATAGTATGTTGAGACTTATTGGAGGTGAGCAGGGGATTTCGGGTATTTGGGAAATTGGAATAGTCAACGCAGGAAGGGGATAGGGGTAATGATAAATGAATATCAAGTAAGAATTTTGGCTTTACAGAAAAGCGAGTATAGTTAAAGAATGGATTTTTGGAATGTTGGAGATGTCGGAGTTGAAATAATTTGGAATATCAAAAGGTTGAAAGGTTAGAAGACTTGATTGTGGATTGAACTTGGCATGATGAAGTGTAATAGAAGATACAATGATGTAGTGTTTTGACAAGATATATCAAGTATAACGAGATATGGCAAATTGATGAGATGTTGAGATATACAAGCTGAAGAAGCTTGAATGAAGAAAAGTGTATTTAAGGAAATGTGCAGAATTCTGGAATTTGGAAACAAAGAGATAAGGGTGTGTGATACGGAGTTCCAGAGTCGGAGTGAATTCAGAAATTGAGATAAGACGTATGGGGATAAGATCAAAATTGAATCGTGACTAAGAATGATAAATGGGGGCATATCGGAAATAAGCGGAAAAAGGGCTTATTGGAATGTGGAAAACACTGGAATAACAGATGTCAGATCTGGGATCTAACAGTATCTCCCTTTTACGGCTGAGCCCTCAAAGGCCAATTATGCTATTGAATATCATGGGAAGTTTGGGTGTCGGTCATCTGTAAAGGCTGAGATCTTGGATCGGATATAAATAGGGAAAGTGGTCTGTGGAGGCAAAAACACTTTTTGACTTCCTACCACCACCACCACCACCAATGGCATTGCATTCTCAGTCCACCTTGCCCCCTCAGGATGTTATTGGAATCAGCTCCGGTGAGGAAATCGCTGCTGAAATGAAAGAATACGAGCGGAAGAAAAAGGAGTTGGAGGATAGACTGCAGGAAAAGGTGAAGGCAAAGTGGGAAAAGTGGGAGAGAGAAGCGGAGGAAAAATGGGAGCGGGATCAATGTAAGAATCTAAATGTGTTCACACAAACAGACTGAGCCAATAGTTTATTGGTGTCTGTGATGCGTGTGGTTACAAGTAAGATTAAAGTTGCTTATATAATTAGTTGTGGACAACTGTATAGTTGTCCACTATCTACAGGCACCCCTAGTGGGCGGCTTTACATAATCTGAGCCATAAGTCACTCTGGTGACTTATATTCTCTAAATAGTAGCATATATGCTACAGTAAGAATCTATATTCTTACATCCTCCCCACAGACCAAACCTCAGGGAGGTTTGGGCAATTTTATGCTGATGGAGGATCAGCATATATGGGTACAGGCGCAGTTGAGGAAGACTGCGTGGCAACTTTGATGGAATTGTCATAGTAGAGGGAGTTGGCGGGGTCAACTTCCATAGGATTATCCTCTGCAATGTGATTGGAAGCCAGGGGAGCAGATGGAGTGGGGGGTCCCATTGACAGCATGTCCGTACATGCCTGCAAGCAGGGAGCCCCTCTGCCTCATCCGTCTAGCGACGAATTGTCGTTGGATGTGCTAGGTGATCTCCAAAACCCTGGGGGACACACGGGGGTAGGTATATGAAGGCCGGTATATTTCCAGCCTTTGTGGGCATCGAGTACCCTCTGCACAGTTGCGTTGTAGCAGACCTTGCTCTGCTTGCGCACAAAGTAGGGCTCTATATTTACTAGAGCCCTAGCGGGATCTACCCCCACATAGGTACCTAGCCACTGGGATAGCTTGTCAAGTGACGTCTCCACATGGGGGTGTTTCCATTCAAACGCCTTCTTGACACTAGTAGACAATAGTGTCAGGAGACCTTGCCACCAGCATGTACCAGCAAGATTGGCCCACTGGCGACAGACTGTAAACAGTTCTGTGAGTTTTTGAAGAAAGACTAGGCTGTCTTTCTTTGGCTTAATGAGTTTAAGCCAAACCCATACATCCACATCCTCCAGTTGGAGGGTGTTATCCATAAGCCTGCAAATAGTGGGCGATACTCCCTCTGGGGAGTATTCTATCGTGTGTACCGTGTCCCTAAGGTTGGGAGGCGTGTCATGAGCAATCTCGAACACTGGCATTTGAGTAGCCAGGCATTGCTCACAATCAGCACGCTTAATGATAGCGTGCCGCGTTGACAAGCATGATACTCGACAGCGCCTACTACACTACAAAAGACACTCACTGCACATGCACCTATCATCATCAGCTTTTGCCAGACCATCATCTGCTGTGCTACCTCCAGTCTGCCAGACACATCATCTCCACACTCATTCTATTTTTCATTGATTCTATTTTCAATATGCCATCCAGCATTGCCGCCACCACGTCCCATGATTCGTTTCAGATGACCGCCAAGCCAGACATACATGTTGTACCACACGTTGAACTTCCTAGTCGGCGTTCTCCCCTTGATGTTCATTTGTCTAGTCCTCCTCCACAAGTCGCACATTGTCGGTACTATCCTCTATATGTCGAATCTCCTGAAGGTCCATTCCGAGTATTCCCCTCATATCCTCCTTATCACATTCACGATTGCATATGGGTATTTGATCAAACCTTCCATGCTCCCTTCTACGTCATTGGTTTTGACCCAAACTTCAAACCAGTGAATGGTTGGCATCGCATCGTCCTCAGGAATAACTGGTACATCAAAGAGCACGGACCAGGAACAGAGATTTGCTACGGTTATGTACCTAAGGACTTCATCAAGAAGGGCTCGTCTTTGTTCCCTCTCTGGAGGAAATTCATATCCAAGTGTTGTGATTAGTTCACATGTTTCTGAGTTGTCATCAAGTCACATGACTCACTTACTCATCTTCGGAGATATTGGACAAGCAACTGGAACCCTATTGGATGGCTATGACTCATTTTTCATCACCTGACTCACTCGCTTCTTGGCTGTACTTCTATTTCCAATTGTTCCACATGGTCTATTGTCTGTGACTCACTTCTATTCTATTTCTGGCTTCTATTTCAAATTCGCTGCCACATTTCCCTTCATTTCTTCAACCACCTGACTCATTTTTCCATTTCCTTACAAACCATCTTCCTATTTTGGTTTTCTGCCTCTTGCTGTTAGTCATTTCTCCTGTCTGTTGTCAACGACATCGTTGTATGGCATACTCACATCGTTTGTTGTTCTGCTCATGTATATAAGGCCTGTTTTGCCTTAGTGTACCCCAATTCACCTCTTTCAGTTGGATTCACTCGTCTAAGTCTAAGTCTAAGCCTACTACTGCGTCTACTACTACATCTACGTCAAGGCCAGCTTTGTCAATCACGTGACATTTGCTGTTGTATCTCGTCTATGCTTACATCAGCGTATTACGTCATCATCTTCATCACTGCTACGTCATCATCTTCGTCCTTGTTCTCCTTTTGTTGCTGCTGATAGCAAAGCGCACTGAGCTGAACACCAGTGTAAGTAGCCGTGCAATGACGACACTGCTACCCACTGTCTTTTGGATTCATTTCCGAAAGTAAACTGACAGCGTGTCCTGTGGTTGCACTGACTGAACTGTTCAGTGCGAATTCTACCATTGGGCATTTCTTGACCCAATCCTTATGATCACTCTGTACTACAGTGCAGAGTATTTGATCTACAGAATGATTTGCTCGTTCTGTTGCTCCATCTGTCTGTGGGTGGAAAGCTGTGGACATGAGCAGTTTCATTCCCATTATACACTGCAATTCCCTCCAGAATATGGAGGTGAATTTGGAGTCATGATCCGAAATGATCGACTCAGGTACTCCATGCAGGTGTACTACCTCTTTGAGGTATAACCACGTGACTTGTCACACAGTAACTCTTGTCATAGTTGGCACTGAATGCACCATAGACGTGAGTCTATCAATCATGACTAATAAATAGTTGTGACCCTTGGATTCTGGCAATGGACCAACAAAGTCCATTCCGATAGACTGCCATGGTCTATCAGGTATTGGCAGGGTATGCAATAACCCTGCTGGTTGTCTATTGACCTTCTTTGCAGCCTGACAGGCTGCACAGGATCCACAGAATGACTCTATGTTGGCTGCCATTCCTGACCACCAGTACAATTGCCTGATGTACTTGTCAGTTTGAATTGTCCAAAATGGCCAACTACTCTATGTGCATGATTGATAATTATCTCGACCATTCTCCTCCCCTTGGAAAAAACTTCCCTGGGAAGACACACAATGTCTTTATTGAACTTATTCTTTGTCCAAACCAGTCTGTTTCTCATCCCGAATCTGGGGTGAGCCTCAGGATTTGCCAATACTTTCTTGAGTATTGGATCGGTACCATAGCCATTGGCTATGGCCTTTTTTAGGTCAAACTCATGTTCTATGTGTGAACGTAGACTCTCTGAGTCTGCACCTGATGCTGTAGCAAGTACACCGTCCCCCTCATTACCTTCCACCTGTGTGGGAGGTACTTCCCTTGCTTTCTTCATCTGCTGAGCATCTGTGACCCGCTGCTCTGTCGCCTCTTGTAGTCACTGCAACTGTCGCGCTGCGGCCATTCGGATTTCTATGAATCAATCCATTGGGAGAAATTCTCCTTCCAGGTCTAGCCACGCTGACAAGCATGATACTTGACAGCGCCTACTACACTACAAGAGACGCTCACTGCACATGCGCCTATCATCATCAGCTTTTGCCAGACCATCATCTGCTGTGCTACCTCCAGTCCGCCAGATACATCATCTCCACACTCATTCCATCTTCATCCATTCTATTTTTGATATGCTGTCCAGCATTGCCGCCACCACATCCCATGATTTGTTTCAGATGACCGCCAAGCCAGACATACACGTTGGGCCACGCATCGAACTTCCTAGTCGACGTTCTCCCCTTAATGT
>MU134378.1:29122-174039 GCA_015039355.1 Ramaria rubella | reverse complement strand
GTTGGTGCCGCAACTGGACTTGGAGTCAGAAGGCAGGTTGGGAAATGAGGTGGAAAATGTTGGGCCACAGCCTGAACCAGAGAAGGAGTTGGAGAAGGGGAAAGGGAAGGCGAAGGAGGTGGACAGCGACGAAATGGTCATGGATGTCGTTCCAGAGGTGCTGGAGAAGGAGGTTCTGAAAGAGGTGGAAGTTGCCAAGGAACCAGAGGTGGAAATTGGTGAGAGAATGGTGAATCCAAAAAATGCGGATTTAGAAAAACACGCCGTGGAGGGATCGGGGAAGGTGGAAGGGCCTGAGCTGGAGGCCAATGGACAGGAAGATGAAACAATGCAGTAGATTGGGGTTGGAAAAGGAATTGGAAAGGCAAAAAGCAGTATAGCATAAATTGGAAGAGTTTTTGGCAAAAGTAATATAGTTAGTGTAAGAAAAATCAACATTGTTTTAAAATTGGAAAAAAATGAAATAATCAGAAGAAACAGAAGAAAATGGTGAAGTCAAGGATGTTTAGTTAAGGTCAAACATATCGGAATTTGGAGTAAATCGGAATCAGGGTGAAGTTGGGAATGAGACTTGGGGTCAGGATTGGGCTTGTAAAAGTTGTGAAGAAGTTCAGGAAGGTCAGAAGTTTTGGGATGTGAAGAGCATAGATGTCGAAGGGATTCAGGATTGCGGGATAGAGATGTGGTAAGAGCAAGATTGAATACAAGGGTTGGGTTGAAGTGTTGTTGGAAGGGTCAGTGAAAACTTGGTTGACTGAAAGTGTTGGAAGTATTGTGTCAGAGGAATCGGACTAAGAATGGATGATTGGGAGAGATTGTTGTCAACATAGTGGCTACTCCCCCTTCAAGGTAGACATCCCATTGTCTATCTCAAACATCAGGAAGGAGAATACAAGGAGTTGGAGTATCGGAGAACCAAATGGGTAACTGAAGGGATCTGAGGAAATGTTTCGGGTTTCCAGGAATGCATGGTGTTCAATAATGTGGTCTTGATGTTGTCCAGTTGAAATTGTTGTAATCAAGGATTACTGGAGGATTCAGAGAATATTGGAAGGTGTAAACATTGAAAGGGAAGAAGGATGGAATGAATCGGAAATTTTGGGATGTTTGGAAAAGGATTTTTTTATTTTTATTTTAAAGAAAAACAAGTCAAAGTTTGGAAACAAGAGGTTTGGGAACAAAAAATGTTGTTCAGAAAGGAAAAAATGAGGACTATTGTTGTGGGAATCTGACAACGACCACTAAATAGGGTCTTGGGGGAAAAAAGGGTAGAAGGAAATGCGTAGGGGAAGAAGAAGACAAAAGGTGTTGGGAAAAAGATAGAAATCGGGATGTTCAGTAGAATTTGCGGGTTTTGTCAGAAATATTGGTAAGGTACTTGATATTCAACCTGGAATATTGTTGAAGAAGGTACAGATATTGTCCTAATGGCTTGAAAGGTCAGAATTTATTGGAAAATGTGGGTCGGAAGATGTAAGGATGGTGCATTCATGGATACAAGGGGTGTAACAGTGCCATTTGAGGAAGATTGTTGTGGATTCCAAAGGCGGTTTGCTGAGCTGTCCCATAATGCGGAATCGGTATTGGTGACTTGACTTGGAATAGGTGTAACTGAGTTGCATCTTGAAGAGTCAGATTTGGGAAAGTCTGGAATTCGGAGGTCAGGAAACTGAATCTTGGGAACAGAAAGATGTCTTGAAGGAGGTTTGTTGTTCAGAGATTTTGGAAATCATCCTGGAGGGTTCTTGAGGAAGTACAGACATACTGTGCGGAATGTGTTGGATGAAATCCTATAGCTAGAGCCTCGTTAATGTGTTTTTGAGGTGGTTCTGGCTTAACTGGATGTAAGGTGATTTTCCCATAGTGAGATTCTCTCCCTCCAATAAAATGTAATCTTGTTGGAGCATGTAGCGGAATATTGATGATTGCTTGTCGGAAATCAGAAGAATTGGTGTAACAGATTTTCCTATCAGAAATGTGCCAAGGTTTCCATATTGTCATATTGCAAGGTGAGGATTCATCAAGTGTTGATGTTGGATGTTATGGCGAATTGAAGGATGTCACAGCAAAGCAGGATTTTCAGAGATTCAGAAAAATGCAATATTTGCAGGTGCCCAGGAGACATGTCATAGAATTGAATCTGCTTGTTGAGGAGTGTGGAACTAGGTACTACCCAATGCCCTGTCAATCAACAGATTGTGGTGGGTGGGTTAGTGGCATTCTCAGCACATCGGAACAATTAGAAACAAGTGGCATTATACGCAATCTAATAACGACCGGGATTTTTCACCCAATGGGAAAAAATGTGGTTGGCATGAATAGCCTACTGGATGGTGTGACATAAAATGTCGTCAGTGATAGAAAATGGAGACTGGCAGAAGGCGGTGTCGGTTTACTTTCAGAAATAGATCCAAAAGACAGTGGGTAGCGGTGTCGTCATTGCACAGCTACTTACACTGGTGTTCGGCTCAGTGCACTTTGCTATCAGCAGCAACAAAGGTAGAACAAAGACGAAGATGAGGATGTAGCAGTGACAAAGATGATGATGTAATACAATGACGTAAGCGTAGATGAGATACAACAGCAAATGTCACGTGATTGACAAAGCTGGCTTTTGATGTAGACATAGTAGTAGTAGACGTAGCAGTAGACTTAGACTTAGACTTATACGAGTGAATTCAACTGAAAGAGGTGAATTGGGGTACACTAAGGCAAAACAGGCCTTATATACATGAGCAGAACAACAAACGATGCGAGTATGCCATACAACAATGTCGTCGACAGCAGACAGGAGAAATGACTAACGGCAAGAGTAGAAAACCAAAATAGGAAGGTGGTTTGTAAGGAAATGGAAAAATGAGTCAGGTGGTCAAAGAAATGAATAGAAATGTGGCAGTGAATTTGAAATAGAAGCCAGAAATAGAATGGAAGTGAGTCATAGACAATAGACCATGTGGAACAATTGGAAATAGAAGTACAGCCAAGAAGCGAGTGAGTCAGGTGATGAAAATGAGTCATAGCTGTCCAATAGGGTTCCAGTTGCTTGTCAAATATCTCCGAAGATGAGTAAGTGAGTCATGTGACTTGATGACAACTCAGAAACATGTGAACTAATCATGACACTTGGATATGAATTTCCTCCAGAGAGGGAACAAAGACAAGCCCTTCTTGATGAAGTCCTTAGGCACATAACCGTAGCAAATCTCTGTTCCTGGTCCGTGCTCTTTGATGTACCAGTTATTCCTGAGGACGATACGATGCCAACCATTCACTGGTTTGAAGTTTGGGTCAAAACCGATGACGTAGAAGGGAGCATGGAAGGTTTGATCGAATACCCATATGCAATCATGAATGCGATAAGGAGGATATGAGGGGAATACTTGGAATGGACCTTCAGGAGATTTGACATACAGAGGATAGTACCGTGGAGGAGGACTGGACAAATGAACATCAAGGGGAGAACATCAACTAGGAAGTTCAATGTGTGGTCCAACGTGTATGTCTGGCTTGGCGGTCATCTGAAACGAATCATGGGACGTGGTGGCGGCAATGTTGGATGGCATATTGAAAATAGAATTGATGGAAAATAGAATGAGTGTGGAGATGATGTGTCTGGCAGACTGGAGGTAGCACAGCTGATGATGGTCTGGCAAAAGCTGATGATGATAGGCATGTGTGCAGTGAGCATCTTTTTGTAGTGTAGTAGGTGCTGTAGAGTATCATGCTTGTCAGCAGGCATCTGAAGAATGGTGTTTAGACATAATGATCGGTCAAAATGTTTGGAAGAAATGATATTTGGAGATTTTGGGATTGGAGGTAAGGTTGGAGATGATTGTAGAGGGTTTGTCAGAAGGTAGGAAGGATGTTTTCAGAAAGTGTCTGTGGTGATCTCGGTAAGGCACAAATGGAGATATGAATGTGGAATCATGCTCGAGGATCCTTGAGCTGTCCAGTTTTGGGAATTTGGATGAGCCTCTAAGGGGTCCTTGAAGTCGGAATCACTTAGTGTGACAATTGTAGCTTGGGATTTTGCTTTCCTGGCAAAGGATGATGACTTTGGTCATATTTTCACTGTATGACCAGGTCTTCCACAGTAGAGGCATAAGTTTTAGTCAATATGTTGTTGTTTCTCCTGTGGTATTAGTTTGCCATCTTGTCTGAGGATGTTGGAAAGTTTCAGTGTCGACAAAATCGGGATTTGGTCAGAAGTTGTTGCCATTTGTTCTGAGTCATCAAAAAGAAGGCTGGAGGTCGCATTGTCGATGTCATTCGGGATTTACTCGGGTTTGAAGTCTTTGTCTATGAGGCATTTGTCAAAGTAGCTGGAATACTCGTGAACATTTGATGGGTCAATGATATCGTTGGTAGGTCTGTTAGCGTCATCAAGATCGGGTGTTTGGATTCAGGTGTCGGAAGACATTGCAGAAATCAAGAGTGTCAGCTTGTATATACTGTTAAAGACTGGGTCAGACGTGAGGTTGGATTTGGTCGGAGCTCTCCTTGACCGAAATTGGAAGTTTGTGATGTTTGGAAATGCGTGGAATATCAGATGACTTGGGAGTCAGAGATCTGAAAACTGATCTATACAGGCATTGGCTTCAACTTATGGGTTGCACCCTCTTGGATTTCTGGTGCCCTGGTATGTCGGACTGAAGACCAAAATTATTGGAGCTCTGATGGTCGGGTCTATTTGGAGGGGATCAGTGACAAATAGTATGTTGAGACTTATCGGAGGTGAGCAGGAGATTTTGGGTATTTGGGAAATTAGAATAGTCAACACGGGAAGGGGATAGGGGTAATGATAAATGAATATTGAGTTAGAATTTTGGCTTTACAGAAAAGCAAGTATAGTTAAAGAATGGATTTTTGGAATGTCGGAGATGTCGGAGTTGGAATAATTTGGAATATCAAATAAAGGTCAAAAGGTTAGAAGATTTGATTGTGGATTGAACTTGGCATGATGAAGTGTAATAGAAGATACAATGATGTAGTGTTTTGACAAGATATATCAAGTATAAAGAGATATGGCAAATTGACGAGATGTCGAGATATACAAGCTGAAGAAGCTTGAATGAAGAAAAGTGTATTTAAGGAAATGTGCAGAATTCTGGAATTTGGAAACAAAGAGATAAGGGTGCATGATATGGAGTTCTGGAGTCAGAGCAAATATGGAAATTTAGATAAGACATATGGGGATAAGATCGAAATGGAATTGTGACTAAGAATGATAAATGGGGGCATATCGTAAATAAGCGGAAAAAGGGCTTATTGGAATGCGGAAAACATCAGAATAACGGATGTTGGATCTGGGATCTAACAGAAGTGTTCAAATGAGATGTTGATTTGGTTGTTTGCATAAGACTGGTTCAGGTAGGTTCAGATAGCTTCCATGAGACTTCATCATTTCAGTTATATCCCATTCACATCCACTGAGATCATTTGGACTTCTCACTGGGAATCAGCAATGACTCAGCCTGTGCTAGACCAATGAGCCAGCAGTGTCTAAGGGCTGTACCCCTGCCAGTGCTAATGTATTAATTACAGGGTATATACAGTTATATTAGGGGATATCACAGTGAGCATTTTGTTGTGGTTTTGACAGCAGTTTCAACAATGGTTTTGAATCCTGGGGAATCTGCAGAAGAACCTGCAAAACGGTTTTTAACTGTGATATCCCCACTTCTTGCATGGTTTCAAAGTAGTTTAAGCATTTGGTTTATAAAACTCTTCATGTAGTGCCATTGACAAGCATGATACTTGACAGTGCCTACTACTCCATAAAAGATGCTCACTGCACACATGCCTATCCTCATCATCTTCTGCCAGACCATCATCTACTGTGCTACCTCCAGTCTGCCAGATACATCATCTCCACATTTGTTCTATCTTCATCAATTCTATTTTCAATATGCCATCCAGTATTGCCACCACAACCTCCCAGGATTCTTTCCAGACGATCACAAAGCCAGATATACATGTTGGACCACAGATCAAACTTCCAAATTGACTCTCTCCCCTTGATTCTCATTTATCCAATCCTCCTCCATGTGTCACATATTGTCGGTACTATCCTCTTTATGTTGAATCTCCTGAGGGCCCATTCCAAATATTCCCCTCATATCCTCCTTACTGCATTCACGACTGCATATGGGTATTCGACCCTGTCTTCCATGCACCCTTCCATGTCATTGGTTTCGACTCGAACTACAAACCAGTAAATGGTTGGCATTGTATCATACTCAGGAACTATTGGGATATCAAAGAGTTTGGACCAGGAACAGAGATTTTCTACAGTTATGTGCCCCAGGACTTCATCAAGCAGGACTCATCTTTGTTCTCTCTCTGGAGGAGACTTGTATCCAAGTGTCGTGATTGGTTCACATGTTTCTGAATTGTCATCAAGTCAAGTAACTCACTTACTCATCCTCAGAGATATTTGACAATCAACTGGAATCCTATTGGACGGCTATGACTCATTTTCTTCATATGACTCACTCACTTTTTTCTTGTACTTCTATTTCCAATTATTCCACATGGTCTGGCTTCTATTTCATTTGCTGCCACATTTCCATTCATTTTTTCAACCACCTGACTCATTCCTCCATTCCATTACAAACCACCTTCCTGGTATGGTTTTCTGCTTCTTGCCATTTGTCACTTTTCCTGTCTTCTGTCAATGACATGGTTGTATGGCATACTCACATCCTTTGTTATTCTGCTCATGTATATAAGGCCTGTTCGCCTTAGTGTACCCCAATTCACCTCTTTCAGTTGGATTCACTTGTCTAAGTCTCAAGTCTAAGTCTACTACTATGTCTACTACTTCTACATCTACATCAAGGCCAGCTTTGTCAATCATGTGACATTTGCTGTTGTATCTTGTCTTCACTTACATCATTGTATTATGTCATCATCTTCGTCTTTGTTCTACCTTTGTTGCTGCTGATAGCGAAGCGCACTGAGCTGAACACCAGTGTTAGTAGCTATGCAATGACGACACCACTACCCACTGTCTTTTGGATTAATTTCTGAAAGTAAACCGACACCGTGAGTTTGGCAGAGCTATCCAAACTGTTGGAGACTACACTGTTTATGCCAGTACTAGTGGTCAGCTTCTTTCTCCTCCCTTTGCCCTCCCCGACTGCAGTCTGCAATGTGGATGAAGCACCTTTGCAGCTTTGTCTGTGCTGCTACAGGTGTGTATTTGATTTTTACATAACTTATTTCCTTATGCTTACCACTGCTATATCATTCACTGTATAGCAGTATGGCAGAATAAAAGGCCAAAATTCACCTACTTTTTCAATGGAGAGACTATTGTACTCAAGGCGCACTTATAGTCACTGAGTCATCTATCAAAGTACAGGCATTGATCTATCCAAGTAGTCTACATAGTGGTTAGGCTGGCATTTGGCCGACTTGTGGTAGCAGGTGACATTGAACATGTGAGTTGCACTATCAGTCTGTGTTGCAGTGAGGTATGCCTCTCTCTGAAAAAGGACCTCAAAAACTCCCCACATCACCATTGCAGCACCCAGCCACCTGACAGATATTACTGTAGGAGTAGATCAGCTGATAAAGAACACTGAGCAGAAGATGGGAGTGCAGGCTGGGGAGGCAAGTTGTCTTGGATAGCTAGGTGACAGAAAATGAGTTTCGTGGGGTGGGCTTTGACATCGCCTGTGGACACAGAGATTGGGCTTTGATCTTCTGGAGGTATGTGTTGAGTGCAACATGGCCAGGTTGAAGTTGCTATGAGGTAGTGGAGGCAACAGCTGTACAGTTGTCTGACTAATGAAAAGATGTACACGTCTTTACCAAATCTGACCATAGCTTTGGAGACCCGATGCCGTGATGCCAGACAAGCAGGAAATTAGAAACCACTGTTGAAACTGTCAAAAAATCAAAATACCTCCAGAGGCATTTCAATTTTTCAATGGTTTTATGGTTTTTGAAACCAGTCAGCGAAAATACTGTGAAACCGATCACTGTGATTGCCACTGATATCCTCTATTAGGTACAGTGAACAGGGTGGGTTCCAGCTGGGTTGTGATACTTCAAGTATATATGTAGGCAAAACTTAAGAAGGGTTATTCAAAATACAAGCTAAGTCTCAATTCTTCCAATGAGAATGTATAACATGAATCAATCACTTGAATTAGAATCATTCAAATCCATTGAAAGGGGCAACTTAGGGGAAAATACAAGAGCATACATTGGCCCTTGGAATGTGTAAGGGGAACTCATATTCCCTCTCTTCTCTCTATCTATTATTTTGACACCCTTTATCCTCATTTCCCCATGACCTTCTTATTCTCCTCCCTCTTTTCATCCTTCCTTTATTCTAGCTACATCTTGGGTGCTTATTTGAGCGCTCAACATTGATCTTGCAAGCACTCAAATGTTGATCTTTCAAGTGCCCATGCATTGATTTTCGGACTTTGGTCTATATTCAGTAGTGTAGTTGGCAGTGGGGTGGGTCCCTAGACTTTTCTCTTCAGATTCCCACGTGCCAGGTATGCATCCTCCTCTGTAGCTTCCTGTAGGCTTATATATCCACCTGCCAGGTTATAGTGTGATATTCCACTAGCCCCAGGGGTTGCCCTTATAGAATGTAATTTATTGCACTCAGTCCCAGAGGGGATCAATTAGAAGCACCCTTGCTACCAAAGGAGATATTTTGGGATGTATAGAAGGAGTTAATGCCTGATCACACCTGGCCAGGTAACAATGGGAATGGAACCTGGGAATGGATAAGGGTGTGAATGGATGAGGGTGTAAATGGAAAAGGGTGTGTATATTTTGGGACATAAAGATAGAGGTTAAGTCTTCCAACTCAATTGGTCAGGTAACAATGGGGATAAAGCCTTGGTCTGGATATGAGTGGGAAACCCTGAGGCAGGGTTTAGATGCTGAGGAAGAGGAAGTTTTCTACATAAGGAACCTGTCGATGGACTCTTTGTATCACTCCCCTCCCTGAGTCGATTCCTAGGGATACATACACACTACCTTTATTCTTCATCTTGTTTTCTACTGTAACTTGTGAACGAGTTGTATCCAGCCATAACAATCCAACTATGTGTCCAGTCGCTTGTACCTTGGGACAAACAGTACCTCACTACTATTTGGAATCCTTAATTGTATTCGAAACCTCTGAGTTATCCTTGAATTTTCCTTAAACCTTCTATTCCTTATCTCCAAAACCTATCAAAACCTCTTCCTTATCTATCCATTCCCTGTACTAATCTTCCTATTCACTGTGTTCTGACTTGAGGCTGCCAGAGTTGCCATAATTGATGAGGACATCATTCTTGCACTCACAGCTGGACTACTGGATTCGTATTCCACATTGATTGTCACACTCAACAATATTTCTGAGGACGAACTTACACTCTCAAATGTTATTGCACATCTCTTGAATAAGGAGGTGTGTCAAAACCTTCACGAAGATTTTGAGAATTCCCCAGGATCTGTCTTTTCCATTCAAGATGCTAAGAACAAGAAAATCAAGATTTCACTTGTGGAAATCACCTGTTACAATTTCAGCAAGAAAGGTCACTACAAAACGAATTGTCCTAATCCAAAGAAGGAAATGGAATTGCAGGATTTCTATTCTGATTGTTTTACTGACTTTCTGTCACTTGAGGAGGTGTGTTGGAATGCAAGTGATGTCAAGTCATTGTCACACATCACATCAGTGTAAATTTAGTATATAAGTCTGTACTTGATGTATTTTAGCCCTCACATATTTTGTACCCAGCCTTCATCCCACCCTGTTTTCTAACATAAGGACATATCTGTCAATTCAAGGTCACAAGCTAAGTATTCACATCTCCTCCAACTTGATACTATCAGGTGACGGGTGTTTAAAATTTCCCCCCTGCTGCTTTCAAGGAGCCTCGAGAGAACCTGAAAAGTAGATAGATAGTTAGCTTGTAACTTAATCTCCATTATGATATACTTTTATGATTTTTTGGAGGAGGACTGTGCTGATGTAAGACGTAACACCTGCTTGGCTAGGTCTTTGAACCAGATGCCGCGATGTCTCGTCATGTTTCATCATGTTTTCATCATGTATTTGTCACACAGCACGCAGGTCTGCCAATGGGTCTGCCGAAACCGGCAGAGATCAAAAGAGTAGTAGGTAGCAGTACTTAAGTAGTTAAGTAGCAATGTAGTACATATGCTACTAGTAAACATAACAACTGCTATTTCTAACAAAAACACCACAATACAAGGTGATGGGGGATGGGGAGAAGGGTGGCACATCCAAGAAAAGCACAAAATGAAAATTTTAGAAATGATGCAGTGTGTCATGGCCCTCCTCATTAGAGTGGGCACCACCCCGCCTGGTAGGTTCCGAGCGACTGGAGAAGGGATCGGCGTGAGAGGTATGGGGGGTGAATGGATGGAAGATTGAGGGGTCAATAGGGGGATTGGTTGGAGATGTGGTGGACAGGAGGTGCATGCTCCCGAGATTACTGAGGGTGCCCCCTAGCCCTGGGTACCCCCAGCCTGCGCTGGGGGGTGACATGACACCGTGGGAGCCGTACGTATGGTCCTCCACCCCGGGGACACCGGCAACCAAGGTGTGTTGGGGATGGGGAAAGGGGTAGACATAGCAGTTGGTCGCAGTTGCCGGCACACCCAGAGTGCCAGCAATCAACGAGAGGGGGACGTGGCGAGTGGGACCAGGGAGTGCCTGAGGCACTGTGGGTGCTGCCATCACTTGAGTGGCACCGTAGTGGGGGTGTGTGTTGGGGAAGAATGGGGGGGAGTATGCAGGCGCCACCACACCACCAAATGAAGGGGCTCGTTGATGGGGGACGTACAGGCTTTCAGGGAGTGTGGCATCTAGATAGCCAGCATAGGGCACCAACGGCAGTGCTGGGTGCTGTGGGCGCACTGTGGGAGCGTGGGCGTGAAAGGGAGTTGTGCGAGTGGGCAAGCAGGGCAAGACAGGGTGGGGAGGGGCTGCAGGGTGGGGAGGAGGCGAATGAGCAGGACTGGGGGCTTGTGACGTGGAGGGTGCATGATGGGATGGGGCTTGTGACGCAGGAGCTGCACCATCTGAGGCAGTAGCAGTCCTGCAGGAGGCCCGCTGCCGCTTCTTGGCATAGAGGCCGACAAGGTGTGGGTTCATCTGGATCTCCAGGTGCTCCTCTAGGTGGGTCTTGATGCAATTCTGGAGGTTGATGCAGCACCCTCCATCGTCAAATGTCAGTGTGATGGTGATGTTGCACAAGTCATCTTTGTGCTTATAACAATGGAATGGGAGGTCAAATGTTTTCAAGATGGCATTCTGGATGCACTGCACGGTGCGGGCATGCATGGCAATTGTCTGTTGGTCTGCCTTCACCTGCAGTTGTGCAAGACGAGTGTCCTCGATGGCTTGTTGTTTTTCCCATGCTTCTTGTGCCTCTGGACAGGTGAGAAGGCACGAGTGGATGTTCACTTTATGCGCCTTCCTGGGAGCCGTGACCTGGCACCACAGATCATCCGCAAAGAGTTTCTGGATGGTGGCATGAGCCTCTGCAAGTGCCTGGCCTGCCTTCATCTCGTGAACCTGCATCTCAGCGAGCTCACATGCATGGTGCTTGCACTCAAGTGTTGCCTCGAATTCGGCCTTCTGCTGGGCGTTCTCTTCCTGGAGAAGCTGGACTTCATCTGTGGCCATGCTCAGGCAAGTGGAGGAGGACTGGGATTGCAAGGCTGCAGAGTGTGGTGGCAGGAGCAGATAAGGCGAAGGCTTCTCACACCCGATGCTCCACGTGTGGTAAGGGTTCAACTGAGAGGATGGCACACACGTGCTGCCTTCGACACTCGGCGCGGGTGGGTGCATCTGGACCAAGCTGATGGATGCCATGACATCAGACCCCAGGGTCACGGTGGACAGCGGTCCTGAGCGTGGCGGTGTCGGTTCACTTTTGGAAATGGATCCAATAGACAGTGGGTAGCGGTGTCGTCATTGCACAGCTACTTACACTGGTGTTCAGCTCAGTGCGCTTTGCTATCAGCAGCAACAAAGGTAGAACAAGGACGAAGATGTGGACTTAGCAGTGACAATGATGATGACATAATACGCTGACATAAGTGCGGACGAGATACAACAGCAAATGTCACATGATTGACAAAGCTGGCCTTGATGTAGACGTAGAAGTAGTAGACGTAGCAGTAGACTTAGACTTAGATTTAGACTTAGACAAGTGAATCCAACTGAAAGAGGTGAATTGGGGTACACTAAGGCGAAACAGGCCTTATATACATGAGCAGAATAACAAACGATGTGAGTATGTCATACAACAATGTCATCAACAGCAGACAGGAGAAATGACTAACGGCAAGAGTAGAAAACCAAAATAGGAAGGTGGTTTGTAATGCAATGGAGAAATGAGTCAGGTGGTCAAAGAAATGAAGGGAAATGTGGCAGTGAATTTGAAATAGAAGCCAGAAATAGAATAGAAGTGAGTCACAGACAATAGACCATGTGGAACAATTGGAAATAGAAGTACAAGAAAGAAGCGAGTGAGTCAGGTGATGAAAATGAGTCATAGCCATCCAATAGGATTCCAGTTGCTTGTCAAATATCTCTGAAGATGAGTAAGTGAGTCATGTGACTTGATGACAACTCAGAAACATTTGAACCAATCACGACACTTGGATACGAATTTCCTCCAGAGAGGGAACGAAGACGAGTCCTGCTTGATGAAGTCCTTAGGCACATAACCATAGCAAATCTCTGTTCCTGGACCAAACTCTTTGATATCCCAATAGTTCCTGAGTACGATACAATGCCAACCATTCACTGGTTTGTAGTTTGGGTCGAAGCCGATGACGTGGAAGGGAGCATGGAAGACAGGGTCGAATACCCAAATGCAATCATGAATGCAATAAGGAGGATAGGAGGGGAATGTTCGGTATGGGCCTTCAGGAGATTCGACATATAGAGGATAGTACCGACAATGTGCGACTTGTGGAGGAGGACTGGACAAATGAACATCAAGGGGAGAACGTCAACTAGGAAGTTCGATGTGTGGTCCAACGTGTATGTCTGGCTTGGCAGTCATCCGAAATGAATCATGGGATGTGGTGGCGGCAATACTGGACAGCATATCGAAAATAGAATTGATGAAGATGGAATGAATGTGGAGATGATGTGTCTGGTGGACTGGAGGTAGCACAGCAGATGATGGTCTGGCGAAAGCTGATGATGATAGGTGTGTGTGCAGTGAGCGTCTTTTGTAGTGTAGTAGGCGCTGTCGAGTATCATGCTTGTCAGCAGGCCTGAGGTATCCAAGGGTGCTGAAAGGGATATGGTATGCTCTTTGGGCACATTGTCAAACACCACATCATCCTTGGAGGAGGAGGAGGAGTCAGGGACAAATTCATCGCTGCTAATATCCATCTGCTGAAATCCAAGGATGTCCATGTCTGGAACTCCCATGAGCACGGCCACACAGTCCATGGCATCCTCTTCCTCCTCATATCCATCCTCCTCCTCCTCCTCCTCCTCCTCCTCCTCCTCCTCCTCCTCCTCCTCCTCCTCCTCCTCCTCCTCCTCCTCCTCCTCCTCCTCCTCCTCCTCCTCCTCCTCCTCCTCCTCCTCCTCCTCCTCCTCATCATCATCATCATCATCATCATCATCATCATCATCATCCACCTCCTCTTCATCCTCCTCATCATCATTATCCTCATTCCCTCCATGGCCATCATCTTCTCCCCTCTCACTGTCTTGACCCACACCACTTGCTGAGGCTTGGTTGGGCTCCTGCGTGCCCTGGCTGTCACTCCTGCCCTCGTCAGAGGAAGTGCTCATGTGTGCACTCTCCGATGACGAAGACACATAAGGGAATCCCTCTGGGCCCCTATCGCTCATAGCCCAGGCCCCGCTGAGTGCATAATCCTCTTCCCCAAAAAGATCATCCTTGAATGGGTGAATACCCATCTTCTTGAATGCCGAAAGGATGAGCTTCCAAGTAAAAGCCTTGTTCTGCATGGTCAAATATTCCTCTACCACCATCTCGCAGTCAATAGGCGTGCCTTTGGCTGCAACAACCTGAGCCTGTCAGGAATACACGCTTTGTAATGGCCCAAACATGCCTACATCTAGAGGCTGCAGGTGATTGGTAGTGTGCGGTGGCAGGCTTAAAAGGAGCACTTTGCTGTTGAATGCTGATCTCAATAGCCCCAGAGTTTCATGAGACTGATGACCATCCGATATCAAGAGGATTGTGGTGTCCATAGTATTTCATGCAGTGGCATGTGAGAGGAAAACATGGTTGAACCAGTCTAGATAGACCTGGTTATCAGTCCACCCGTTAGTTGTATTCACAAGCCTGGGGCAGTATGTTAGCTCGGATCTGTCATGATAGATGGTAACTTACCCACCCAGCCTGTGCCACCCAGCTTCTTTCCACCACTCACTCAGCTGTGCATTTTTTGGGAGAATCATTACAGGTGGCACTGATGTACCATCTGCCACCATGGCTTCAAGTATGGTCACAATCTGGAGCATATCCGAATGTTTCACTATCTTGTTCTTCATACCTCTCAGAAAGATGAACTGAGTCTTGAGAGCTTTCCTACCACCCCCCAATTGGACCCCTTCCTCATCCTCATTATATATATTCTCTGGAGGTATGTTGTATTTCTTGATGAGATCTCCCAGCTTTTTGAAGTAGGTCTCAACAACCAGTCGTGTAAACGCCTGTGCCCTCTTCGGGTCAAGTCCTCGAGCTTTCCCTGCTTCAAGTTGATCAGCATGCTTCACCAGAAAGTGTTGAACCCATTTGCTGCTGGGTGCCTTTCCCATCAGTCCAGCAATGTATCAATGGAGGGCCTCACAGGTTAAAGCTTCCCCTTGTTTTGCCCTATACTTGCACCAAGATATCAGAGCAGCCTCCTGACCATCCTTGAGGAGCTGTTGATTTCTGTGAGCTGCACGAGGAGGTTTGTGTTTCCCCAGATACCGATTTTTAAATGTCCTGTATTTGACATGGAATGCCCTCACCACTGATTTGATGCTTGTGTGGATGCCAGTTTGAAGCAATACAATACCCTTTTGCATGTGCAACTCTGTGTTGCCAGAGATAACTGACTCATCAGAGGACGCCCCAACGATACCACCTGCCATGAGGCTCTGAGGGTGGAGTGTGCTGGTACAGTAAGTAGGTCAAGACAGATCTGAGATGGCCATCTATGGCCATTCAAGTGGAGCTCTAACTAAGGCAAGTCACGCTAGAGTAATTAATAAAGCAGCGTGACAAGGATTTATCCCATTGTCCATAAACCCACCAGCATGCAAAATTTGACTTTAAGTATTATTCTAATTAATAATTAAGGCATAATACACATTTAGTACCCCCCTTTGCAACCCCTAATGGGTCATATGCTTGTAAATTACATGTATATTACCACAGTTACATGTCCAACGCGTCGAATTCATGCTGCATAAATTGCCCCACGTGTCAGAGTCAAGATAAGATGGACTATGAGAAATGTAATTATCCATCTACATTGTAAATGCCCATGTTGGCGCAGGAGGCAGTTTATTCAAAGTCCTGTCACAGGATAGTATAGGCTTACCAAATGTTTACAAAGGAACCTTGTGACCTAGGTAAACAGGATCTACAGTTAAGGAGGAGAGACACAGCAATAAACAGAGACATACACTAGAAACATGACTCATCACTCAGGACTGGGTGGAACCAATTAAGAAGCACAGAGACTTCTGAGGGATCTATTTTGGGAGGTACAGATGGAGCTTACTGTTTCAATCAGTCAGGTAACGATGGGGATAAAGCCATGGTATGAATACGAGTGGAGAACCCTGAGGTAGGGTTTAGAAGCTGAGCAAGAGGAAGTTTTCTATATAAGGAACTTGTTGACAGACTCTTTGTATCACTTCCCTCCCTGAGTGGATTCCTAGGGATACACACATACACCACATTTGACCTTTATCTTCTTTCTATTGTATTCCTCAAACCAGTCCTACCTTAGCAAATCAATCTGACTATAGTGGGTTGCACTAAAGTGCAGCCACTCTTGGCTGAGCTCAGTGAGCCATGCAGTGCTGCCAGATTTAATTTTAGGAAGTAAACTTACCCAAAGAAGCTTAATTCCAAAAGACCAAAAAATCAGAGTATTACAAAATAGTCCTGATATTCATGTAGATTTTCAGTCTTCAGGGTTTTGCTGCAAATGCCTGCTTTGAAGAAGAAACAGCTTCAAGCAAAGCAACAAAGAGCCTCAGGTGGCTCTAGGTTTAACTCAGGACTCACCAATGACCTCTTACCATCAACCCAATGTAGTTCCCAGAACATGAATCAGGAGATGAAGACTCCAGTGTTGATGTTTTGCCATGCATCTTCAGTTTGATTGAAGAGATTGTCAAAGAATCAGATGAAGAAAATGAGCCTGGTTCAACATGTCAGGTAGGAAGCAAGAGATCTTATGCTGCCATTTCAGATGATATTGAGATCCTGGATCAACCTGACCTTGAGACAGATAATGTGGAATATTCAGCTCAGATGGCCTGTAATTTTTGGAAGACATTGGTCTTGGAAGTAAGTCCAAATGAATTAATTTAGATGGCTTTACTCATTTCACCATAAAGAACTCAAAAACTCTACAGGTAAAGCATTTTCAAGGTCTTTTAATTGTTTCTTAACCTTCATCTTTATTCCAAAATTCAGAAAAGGTCTCAATGCAAAGCAAGCAGAATATGCTGTTAATAAATACTGTTCTCATTGCAGTGTGGGCCCCAGCATCATGATGAGCTTGGGAACAATGGATAACCCAGCCCAAAGAGTATATTTCTTGGTTTCCTGGCCTTTGAATCAATAAAACATTTATTTTGTGAGATATTTGATGTTTAAGCCTGCAGCTACATTGAAAGCCTGATATCTCCACCCAAAGTCTGGATATGGAGTGAGGTCCCTTCAATTTTTTAGAATTTCAAAAAAATAGTCAGATAGGGTTCAAGCTTGAGTTGAATAGAGCCCAACCCACTTTTCAAAGAATTTTACTCAAAAGTGTGAGGGCAGATTCAGCTCACATCTTGGGAGTACCATCAGTTTTGAGCAGATGCAACTGTATGGTCTCAGTCTGCTCATACCTTGGGACAAGACAGTACCTCACTACTATTGGGGATACATAATTGTCTTCGAAACCTCTGAGTTATCTTTTACTTTTCCTTAAACACTTCAATCCTTTATATTCAAAACCTATCAAACCTCTTCTTTATCTATCCATTTCCTGCACAATAGAAGTACTAATCTTCCTATTCAGCATCTATACAAGTACCCATAAGCCACCATACATTCTTACATCCTCCCCCATAGACTGAACCTCAGGAGGTTTGGGTACTACACTGATGGTGAATCAGCATTGGTGGGTTCAGGTGCAGTCCTTGAGGACTGTGCCCACTGCTGCTACTTTGACATTGTTGTAGTAGAGGGCATGGATTGACCTCCATCAGATTTTCATCTGCACTGGGTGCCGGTGCAGGTGGTTGTGCAGGCAGTGTGGAGGGCATTGTCAGCGGCACATATTTTGGTGCCATCAAACACTGTGGTCCTCTGCTGCATCCATCACTTGATGAGTCATCACTGGAAACAAATCAAGGTGTCCTGAGCCAGGAAATGCTTTGGAAATCCTCTGGAAAGCTATCATGTTAACATCATGTATGGACTTGTAACATGCTTGGCCCAGATATGTTTCAAACCCAGAAATACATGGAAAAATTAAAATGTTCATCGCATGCATTTCATATGATCATGGAATATTTTGTGCATGCACTGGAAGAGGGCATATTTTGAACAAATCCAGTGATAATATGGAATACATGCTATGAACATTTTAATTTTTCCATGTATGTCTGGCTTTGAAACATATCTGGACCATATTAAATAGAACAAGCATGTTACAAGTCCATACATGATGTTAAAATGATAGCTTTCCAGAGGATTTCCAAAGCATTTCCTGGCTCAGGACACCTTGATTTGTTTCCAGTGCATTGTCAGAGGCACTGGGAGCTCCCAGGAGCCTGGGGTGTGAGGGGATGGAGGCCTGTGAAGACCTATAAAGGTCCAGCCTTTGCATGAATTGAGAACATACTGTGCTATGTTGTTGTAGCACAGTTTACTCTTTTTCAAGTAAAATAGGGCTTTATATTAATGAGAGCCCTAGCAGGGTCTGTCCTGGCATGTGTGCCCAGCCACTGAGCAATCTCATCAAGTGAGGTGTCCTTGTGAGGATGTTTCCACTCAAACATCATTTCGATGCTTGTGGAAAGGAGTGTGGATGTGTCCTGCCACCAGCAGACCCCAGCCAGCACCTCCCATTGGCCATGGACAGTGAACATGTCCATGAGATTTTGTAGAAAGACAAGGGGGTCCTTCTTTGGCTTAATAAGTTTAAGCCAGACCCACACATCAACATCCTCAAGAACAAGGTATTGTCTGCATGCCCATGGATGGCAGGCAGTACTCCCTCTGGGGAGTACTCAATGGTGGTGCAGTCATGGATGACTGCACCCACAACCACCGATGCTGATCCACCATCAGTGTAATATCACCCAAACCTCTTGAGGTTCAGTCTATGGGCTGAAGCAGTAGGTGAGTGACATAAACTGTATCATGTACATGTATATAACAAAAATGCCACAAAGACTCCAATGATATTTAGAACACATGCACTTTTACAAGGTTATCTACTCATCACCTTAGTGGTGTTTTAGCCAGTGTACTTATGACTGTTGAAAGAAATCATACCTGGAGCCACAGCACACTTCCTGCTACTTTTATTCAATTTGGTAGAGGCTATGCAAGGACATCATCAGCATGTAAGTGTGATCACCAGTGACATTATTAGTATGCCACTGCCACACATCATGCAATACCTCACTAAAACCCACAAACAGTGAATGACAATGATACAATGGTTATATGCACTGTCCACTCCTTCAGAACTACATGCACATAGCTCGAAAGGCATCCAATAAATATATGTCATGAGCTTTCATCATAACCCCACCCCTGCCCACGTTTCCATGCCAGTCCGCAGCAGACATGTTGAAAATTGGAGGATATCGTCCTTGACCCTCAATGGAGCACCAGTCGAAGTCGACTAACCATGCAGTGCCTTCAGCGTCTATCATGATGTTAGCAGGTCGGAGATCGCCGAAAACAAAATTACTGTTGTGCAGTATGTCCACCGCTCGACGCACGGACTCGTATACCCGTTGATTGAGTCTCATCTTCTGCATAATGTAATGGGCGCTGACACCTTCGATGTAACCCATTACCACCATCTTGAGCCTGCCGAAGAAAGGCGCGCTGGCGTCGTCCATACCGCAGTACAGGAGACAAGGAGCGAGGCCTTCATTGGCGACAAGGCGGTGGGCCACGGAACTATAAGAGTGGACAAATTTTACCACCACCTTCGTTTTATCGTCCAACTGGGCAAGAAAGATCGGCTTTCTGCCCGATAGAGGCTTGATGTAAGAGAATGCAACCTCTTGCCCCTTACACAGAAATGATCGTATGTAAGGAAACATGCGCTCTGGTAGAGGGGCATCCGCTCGAGACAAGCTCCTGTAATATTTGTCGAGATCTTTTAACCCGGACGCGAGAGAACGAAAGAGTCGTGCAATAGAGTAGAGTTTGGTGAAGTCATAGTGGTCGCCGCCCAACCAAATGTAGTCGGTCAGAGGTTGAACAATAACGTTGTCGGTTAGCACTGCGCCGAGGACACATATCCAAGGTCCGGCAATACCTATGCAAAAGGAGGGACAAGGGCATGCATTTCGAACCCTAATATCTTGGAAATAATCAGCAGGATCACGGGGAATGGGAAGAACTCAATCTCACATAGCTCTTGGCTCCAGCGTTTCAGGTATGATCGTCCTGCCTGTAAAGACGGGTCACATCCGCCTAATCCAATCTTGTTCTTTTCCTCCTCTATGCACAGAATCCCAAGAACATTGCCCCCATCTGTAACGTCTATTGTTCCATCGGTTGAAGTTCCATCAGGGTTGAAAGAACGTGCCAGGACAAATTTTAATAATGAATTTAGGGCGGGACGGAGCGCTGTACTCCTGTCAGATTCCTTGCTGTAGAAATCCGAAGCCACAACACAAAGCGTCGAAATGTTGTCGAAGAATTCACTGGAGAAGTCGCCAGCGGCCTCGGTCTGACTAGTCAACCCCTGTGCGAACTTGTTAAACACGGGATGGTAAAGCCCAACGGGCAATCCGAATCGTTCGATAGGTCGACCGGTGAGATAATCGACGTTAAATTTGTATTCTGGGTTGCTCAGGTTGTGAATATCCATAAGGGTGGATGGTGCCGGTGCATCCAAGCCGTTCTTGAGTGTGATCTGGAACTCTATTAATTGCTTCAATCAAACCATCAGCTAATCGAAGGAAAAGTGGTACTTGTTATCAAATCTGTTATCTCATCCTCCTGCTCATGCTCGGAACCAGATTCCTCTGATGTGAGCGGATGATTGATATACGCAACGAGCAGGTGAACGAGGAAAGATGGAGTCCATGAGGTTCACATCGCGATGATGGTGATATGTATCCAAAACAGATGCGTGAAATCGGTTTGCGAAGAGCACGAATCGAGAGTGAAGTACGTTTTTGGGCGCGCAAAGTATAGAGTGTAAAGATATAAATGGAGGAGATCATGGAACATCCGTAAGCCTTTACAAAACTATCAGTCACTAACCTTTGGAGGGCCGTTTTACGATGACATGGACATTGTTCTCGACATATCCCTCCCGGAATATCTCAACTATTTTCGCAAATGGCTCCAGGTTTTCTTTCTTGACTGCTTCAGGCGCTGCATTCATAAGGTTTTTGATGGGGACATCAAGTTTCCAAAGGTCGAGTTCGTCTGCAGCGATGTCATTGAACTCGGGTTCTTTCTGTTTCTTTATTAAAGCGCGAAAAAACATAACATTATTAGAACGAGATACTGTCACAGCGAACACTCTGCTTTGGTGATCTCCGAAGACCCAGCAATTGAGTTCGAGGGTATCGGTGGCCATCGTTGAAGTGGACAAGGTCCCGTAACACCACAAGGTGACGACATGTGACAGCCCGTACGCTCTTGCGTACGTCAGCAAAGTTGCTCTCATTCATGTTCAGTTTTGGCGCCAAACCGCACCCGGCTTAACGGAACGCACTTGAAGGTCCGCAACGAACGTCATGGTATTTTTATAGCTGTCTTTATGTCAGTCTTCAATCTATCCGTCACTGAGTCAATTCTCACTCCACTTCCCTCACTGGTTCCCTCGAAGACCCAATCAGATACCCTTCATAATTACTTTGAAGTATGAGAAGTATACATTAGACGTATCAAAGCAGAATCTATCAGGACGTCTACTAAATCGGTCTCCACCCTGTCCTCTGTGTAATATTGATTTTCACTCTTCCAAGGAACATGGGGTTTCCACTCACACAATGTACATGTAGTACGTGCTTAGTACTAATATGTTGCGTGAGTCACATCCAGTCTTAAAATATGCACCGGCACCACTGACTAACTTTCCGAGTACGTGGCTCTCCGGGGATGGCATCTTTCTTTCTACCGAAATAACTCATGAGATCGAGGCTCAGTTGAAGGCCTCCCTCGGACGCAAATACTACGCTTCACATCGTTGGAGAGAGTTGTCATAGCCGTCATTGTCAACTGGAATTAGAATAAGGAGATCGCAGACCTCAGATGAAATCATTGGATGGTTTGACGTATGATAGGGTCTGTTTTTACGGGAAACCGAGGCAAATTTTCCACGCCCCTGAGTTTCCCTTCAACGACCACTGGCTGCAGAAAGCCTACTGTCTCATCACCTAGATGGATTTGAACCCTCAAGAATCGATACTAGGCTGTGAGTTCACCATGCTAATCATCTCTGGGCTCATCGTCGTGGGAGCGCGACGTGACTCACTGCGGTGCCACAGTAACTGCCACAAAATATTCGGGAGTTGCGTCACTGGCTGCATTGATATATGATCACGGTCAGTCGTATTTTAATAAACAACAGAGGTGTCTACATTTTAATTAACGGCTGCGTCACCCGCAGTCATTAATTTCGACCTCGAGGTTCGTTGAAACTGATACCCAGATAGAATGTTGTTCTCAATATCTTTTTACAGGTGAACTACGTTTGGACCCGTCAATGGTCCTTTGGAAAAGCATTGTTTGTACTCGTATGTTTTTTTTCTCCTTAGACCTGAGCACACGATTATGACCGTGTCATAACCAGAGTCGCTACTTTGGTCTATTCACCCTGATTCCCTACGTCGTCGGTGAGATTACTCGATTTTTTGTTATAGTGAGCAACATCACGAACGTTTACAAACCAAGTCTCCTTCCTTGGTTCTCTATCTGACAATGTGAGTCCTCGGATTGTCCTCATTTCGACTAGCGACCAACACATGTTGTGCTATTCCACAGTTGTACGCACTTGTGTAACAATCGACAATAGATGTGATTGACGCGAATGTATAGCTGCCGGGTGTTTGTTGTACTGATCAACATAGCGTATGTTTTCATCCAAACATCATAGAACTTAGTCTGAATGCAAGTAGACTGGTACTTGTTGTCGCCTGTACAAAAGGTTGTTCTTTTGTTCAAGTTCGGGGTCACTTCTTTAAATGATCAAGTCTCCAGTCATTCTGATATCTAGGGTACGTTTGCTTCCCGATTAATTACGTACTGAAATGTGCATAAACCGGAACTTATTGCAGCTTCACGCTGTCTACAGTCGTAACTGGACAGTGACTATCGTTACAAGTGGGTTCTGTATCGCTTCTGCGATAGGCTTTTTTTTGGTATTTCACTTTGGCTTACCAAAAGGTAGGATAATATTTTATGGGTGCCAAAGATCTCCGACGTTACATAACTTCACGTCCCATAGCGGTCGCTTTCCCTCCTCCTTTAACTGGATGTTCCATCATGAACGTGCCAAAGTTTTATGCCCTAGCATGGGGATTTCCTCTCATATCCGAAACCGTTCAATGCGTATTTATGTTGCATAAAGCATGGAGGTTGTTCAAAGAGCGGCGTAACCTCCGGCTCATGAACTTGATAATCCGGGATAGGTGAGCACTTATAGCTATTATTTCATCGTTTCTAATGGATTAATAGTGTCCTTTACTTCTCAACGCAAGTGTCATCTCCTGCCTTGGTATTCCTATCCGAAATTCATCAGTATTTTAACAGTATTTTTACCGTTCTCTTTGTCAATTGTTCTATCATTGCAGCAGCCCCGGATATTTATATGGAATTTGCTCTCGGGTACGTGTGAATATTTCAATTACTGATAAATACGATGAACCTAAGTGTACAGATGGGGGTTTGCAATACCTTGTACTATGGGAGCTCGACTGTTGTTGAATATGCGGAAGACACAACTTGAACCAAGAGAGAATACAGCACGCATAAGGGACCACGTGCCACTTAGACGATCTAATTTCCGATTAACTCGGGTGGATCCTACTAGCACTACTCCCTGCATTGCTGTTGCATCCCCCGGACTGCGTGATGATGAGACATTCAAATTTATTCAGGTGGGTGACAATAGTGTATAGTTGGCGACAAGCGCGCTCAACAGTACTCTCTTTACTCAACACGCTGAACCTTTGTATACATAGAACCCACCATCTCTTTATCCCCAAAGCTCACCTGCCACCTGAAGCTGCTGAGGGTCATAGTTGTAAAAGCTGATCACAGCTCCCTATTTCTTCTCTAATGTTATTCTATTTCAAGATCACATGCATCCGTATAAGACCGTAATGATGAGGTGTAGTGCCCACAGCCGCCCTTTTGCTTATGTGGGGGGTGTCGGTGCATGTCCAATGTTACAATGTACTCGTAGGACGGGGTCCTCATGCAAAAGCGACCATTATGCTAATTCTTCAGCCAATTTCCTCTGCGCGGACCCAATCCACTTTTCGTAAAACTTTCCCGAGCTCTCCGATACCATATCCCAAGTTTCCTCGACATATGTCGTGTATGTACCCTCAGAAGCCGTCTCTTCAGCCCATCCATTCGTCTCACCAGCCCCTATACGCACTGATGCCCAATATTTTTCTAGGTCTTGTTGAGCACCTGCGCCCAGGGACGTTGTAAGCAGGCTTTGATATTGCCCAATATACCTGAAAGGTTGGACTATCAGGCCTCAAGCAGCACCATAAAGAACGCTGCCTTGCCATTGATACTCTATTTCCTCGGCTTCTGACACGGTTGGAGATAGCAGCCGCTCTACAACACCCTCGATAGAGGTCTGGTCGATGATTTTCGGCTCGGGGGCAGGCTTGTATACCTCATCCGTAGATGTGGCTTGCTTTTTCGACTTTCGCGGCAAAGAGACAGGGTTAGCTCCTATCCACCGCCGTACCCCTTGCATTAATCTGCAACAATCAGCGCTAATTTGGTTCCATGGTCAACCATACCTTGGCTGGTGCAAGGTGTTATTCCGGGGTAAAAATGGGCTTTCATTTGGGTCTCTTGCAGTTTTTCTGCCGCGCGGCGCAAGTGGACTCTTGATATTAGCCAAATCTATTGTTTCGAAGTGGATGACTCACCCTGGTAACTTCAACGTGCTATTCATGGAATATGCAAAGTGTTTTCCTAGAGATGTGAACAGAAGAGGGCGATAGTATTCGATCCAAAAGTCACTCCTTGTTTGCGCAAATTCTTTGAGACCCTGATCGCATTCGGGCAAGACATATATCGGCTCGAGGTACTCCGGATGAAACCAGTCACGGTAACTTTTCCCTCGACGCTCGGGATTCAGACCACCCTCCTGAGGCTGTACGCCTAAAAATACGTCTATAGCTGTTTGTTTATCGGCATCTGTAGCCCTCATGGATCACGTTAGTAATATGTATATACTATACGATGTAGAGATGATCCACTGACCGAGCATGGAATTGGTGTAAAACCGCCTTAAATTCTCGATTATATCACGTGAATGGCTGTTCCAGTGAGGCATGCGCCGATAATTCTCCACACGGTTGACTAGAGCACTGCCAGTATACTGTAGTGCGATTGCTGCGAATGAACAAATAAATAAACGGAGCTGTGCAACTAAAAGATGAAGGGAACTGACTATCGCCATGATCATGATACATCTCTGTGAGCATATTCACAGCGTCAGAGTCGAATGCCAAGTTTGGACTCTCTACGACACCCAGCGCGTATAGCTGATGCCCCAAAGCTCGCTTCCCAAAGACGAACTGCGCTGCGTTAGTCCGGTCCAGACAATCCACGCAGTTCGTTCGACATATACCGTTCTGCAACAGTATGGTGTCGCGGTAGGGCAGACTCGAATCGCCATTTCAGTAACGGAGATACACAAAAGAGGAGGGACATCACGTACTCGGGATCGTTCCGCTGGTTATGCGAAAAAGGCTCAGGACCCGAATGAAAGAAACCAGTCATTTGTATAGACTCTTCAGCGATATCTTCCAGATAGCTGATGACATCCTGGGTTTTCCTGCCAGTGCGTAATTTGCTCAAACAAGCCGGTTCGAGGGATCCCACAGCGATCACTCACTCTTTGTAAGCGCGGGACATATCCCATGCTCTGTACTCCATTTTTCTCCCTTCTGGTAGGAATTGGTTGAGGTATGTCACACATTGTCCATACTCGACTAGGAGTTTCGACTCCCGGGGTTGAGGTTCACGCCACTATAAATGTGGTGCAAGTAGCATTCGCATGTGAATGAAATATACACTAACATGACTCACTTTAATGAGGTTGAGGATCATGATTGGTGCCCCGTAGCGTTTAAAGAGGTCATCAAAGTGAAGGGCAGCGGCCGAAAAAAACGGATCGACAACAGTTACTGCGAAGATGTCATTTTTATATATCGACGTCTTCACGAGGGGGACGTACTCTCGATAGGAGGCTTAGGATTCATATTGGTCGTGTCTTGCGTCCAAAATACAGGTATACTACCGCGGTACTGAGGCACACCTATACCGCGTTATTCTGAATAAATTCAATTATTTGACGTACTTGAACGTAACTCGTATAATGCGGACTTGGACTTCTTTTCGTCGTATTCTTCTTACCATCAGGAGCTCGTGGAGGGGGATAGTAGAACGGAGTAGTCAAGGCCTCGAAAACGATTTGTTCGGTCTCGACTTCGTTAGCGACGTTACCCTATCACCTTGGTCAGGCTATATCGTGACATTCGAATCTTCAGGCGCGCACTTGTGTGTTTACACCACGCTTCAAATACCTCGCTCCCGCAAAATGCCTAGATCGTCGCGCGATAAGGGTTACATAAACAACGCGCCCCAGGACAGTCAGCTCTACAAGGCAGTATGCAATCAGACGGGTTGACAGTGAATTGATTGGGAAGAGGATGCTCACTGGCTTGATCTACATGTCCGTGAACAAGTGGGAGCACCCAATGACTCTTGGCAACACCTTCCGCCCGTTTTCCAAAGGCTTCTTCAAGCATGTGATGATTCCACGCGAAACGGTCATTGAATGTCCAGCGCTCGGAGGTGACAGAAGATTCCGTCCGCCTCGTCAGGTTGCATTGCAGCGTGGATGTTAAATCGTATGTGTAGCTTTCCAGTAGTGATATTAGGCTGGAGGGCGAATGTGTGATATAGAGAAACGATACCTGAAGTAAAAGTTCTTGCTCATATCTACTTGCTTGAACGCGTTCAAAAGGCTGTAAACAGTAAGGTGGGTTATGCCGATCGTCGAGGTTAGCGGCATTACCGTTGTTCTTCCCCTGGCTTGTCGATTTTCTGGTTAAAACACACGGGCACGATATCGGCATGCTCGACGTGATACAGATAATGACCACCAATCAAAGCGACAACAGAGCGCTTGGCGATTAAAACCATATACCATCCCGCTGTAAACCGAATAAAGCCTGGAATGTGCACTCAGCAATGCGCAGCGCCATTGTCAAGTGACGCACCTGCTATCCCGAAGAAGACACGTGCTTTACCAAGTCCCCCCGCGCCCTTGTTCCCATCTTCAAGCATTTTCAAAACATTGCTCATCTGCTTTCCACTGTATATAGCATCGTCTTCCATGATAATTAATTCGTCTTGCACAGTTCGGTCAATCTTGAGCATGCGATGACGAGAATCCGAGGTATTTGAGGCAACGACGTAGAATCGGGATCGGTTTTCATAAAGAACAAACTTATTCAGGGTAAGGGGGCCTTTGTTGGGCTGCAGAGGCCCTGGCATGATGGAAAGCGAAGGACGCGATGATGTCGCTCCTACGGCATCGCTCATGCGTTTGCGACTAGTTTTTGAGTAAAGGGAAGGCGTCGATTCTTTCGGTATGGGTGAATGGGACGTCAACGACGCTGATGATGCGGAGGAGCTTGTTCTGATGCCATTTACTTCATTCGTTGCATTTGAGCTGCGTGCAGACGGCGTATAAGATGGAGGTGGTGAAGCGGCTCGAGAGGGAGTGGTATCATGCAGAGAAGTCGTTGGTGACATTCTTAGCGAGAAATCACAACGGTCAATAGCATTCGAGTAATCCGATTTGTGGCAGAGACTGACGTTCTTAAACTACGCAAGTAAAGTGCAATTGCTTGGTTTTCGGCTTCACTAGCACAGTAGGGATCTGTTGGTAGCAGGGTTGGTGCCTAACTCATGGCCTGCGCCACATGGATATTGGAACTTATGTAATTCGCTGACAAGGTACGGCTGGCATGGCGGCACCGCATGCCGCATGGACAAAAGCACAAAAGGTACAAACAGGGATGCAAGTCACTTCTTCCCATATCGATATCAATCATCATGATTCATTCGAGCCCTCTGTGCATATTCACAATATACCATTGCAGACATCCTCAAAATATCATTTTATCGTCACATCCGGTCATACCGAAGGTCGAGGTGACCACCCAGGGTTGTTTGATGCTACTGGTCCAACTCCTCCGTCAATAAAGTCATCGACTACAAGCGAAAGATTTGGAGTAATCGTCGTGTTGGCTTCTAGCGCCCAAAGAGCGATAGCAACGGTGCTGATAAGGTTATAAAATGAGCAACAGGTATGAGTGAAAGAAATAATAACGTACTTCTTCCCATTATAATTCAATAGGCCCTGATGGACCGGGAATTTCACCTGTGGTCCCAAGTTTGCGACGCGCTGGAGGATGTTTATTCGTAACGTCAGACATATTAGACATGAAATGCATACCCTGCCGTATTTCCAGCCGTTAACAAACAACAATGCACGGTAGGGCGCTGAGTTGTCGTCGAATACGAAAGACATTGGTACGTCCGTTCCTGAAGGCACCGTAAGGTCGAATGTCGTGACGAAGAACCCGACGCCTGCATTTCCGCTAGGCAAGCCGTCTGATAGCGATCTACTCTCCCAGGACGAGGTGTCAAAACCAGGTAGATGCCAGCCTTGTCTTTCCCCAAACAATCCTCCTTCGTTCAAGATACCACGGGTTTTATCAGGATAGCTATGTAGAAATTAGTACAATGAGAAAATAACACTATGCAGACTTACTTGGTGTATCCACCCAGCTTCCCTTGCACTTTCCACGTGGTGAAGTTGCCGTTGTTAAGTTTAAATCCGGAAACACCACGGACCGATTTGGGATCATTGGTAGAGCCTGTTTCTACGTTCAGCAATAGCTCCACAAAGGAAATTACCTGAAAGCGTACTGCCACTCTCATCCAAACCCATATTGTCCTACAGGTAGAAATTATGACTTGGTGAATCAAAGAGAGCTATCGTACCTGTACAACGGTGATAACATTATCCTTTCCAGCTACAACAGAGCCCACGGGGAATGTGTATACTTCGTCTGTTTCAGATGGGGTTGAGCTAACTGAGCTAATTGTCATGTGGGGTAAGATCTAGACCCTAGAGGTAAAACTGCCAATTCGACTGACCTATCTCCTGGTGTGGATTTTATAAACACATCGTTAATCCAAACACTAGCAGCAAAGGCTACACATCCACTGTGAGTTATATTCCATCTGTATATCTCGGCCTGCTTACCAGTGCCGCCTGATATACTCAGATTTGCAGAAACCTCGGTGCCTGTAGCTGTGAAGTGTCCTCTCCAAAGCACAATATTCTCACAGCTACATATATCACGTTAGCAGACTGCAGAAGAACCGGGAGGTTCACTTACAACCCATAATCGCAGCCTATTAAATGTCAGTATAAAATGTAGACGAACAAGTATGGTTTAACAAACCATAAAGTATACGGCCATCACCATACTTGGGAAGGGTAATTATGTTCGTAGTCGTGTGGTTGGCCGTGATCCAAGCAGCATCGGAGAAATTCGGTTGAATTTCAGGGAGGCTGTCTGCAAACTTCCAGTTATTCAGTGTCGGAACGTGTACAGAACTACTCGTGATCTTCATATCCAGGCGTCCCGTGAGAATAGAAGAACTTGCACGGGAATCTTGCGGAACAGTGGCACCGTTCCATGAAACGGTCCTAACATTGCTCGGTGCAATAACTGTTAGGGGGACACTTGCGTTCAGATCACCGACCAACGCGAGCTCGGAGCTCTTGATAGTTGCATTGCGCACAAGGTTTGGGCCTCCGACGAGCACTGTATCGTTAGAACCGAATTGCCAATAATGTGCCAGGGCTGAAGAGCCTGGGATAACTGGTGCCCAAAATGTCGCAGCGGTGACAGGGTCGCTGAAAAGAATCATCTGTGAGTCTGATTCCCAAACTGCAACCAATCCCTGGGAGCCCGGAAGGACGGTGATCGTAGTGATTTTAGTTGGGTTGTCAGTAGTGAAAGTCACGTCTTTGGAGTTCGTTTTGATGCCCGAGGAGCCAGCGAGCTGCAGGGCGGCCTCGTGGCTCTGGTTGGAGTCTCCGAATAAGAAGAGCACATCGCGCGAACCGATCTTGCCAGCGAAGAAGATACTCGCGGTAGAATACAGGAGTTTGGATGATCCAAATGTGTAATCCGTAACGATAACTTTACTCTGCCTTCCGTCGAGAGCAATCGAAGATGTGGTGCGGGGAAGTGTTAAGGTGCCAAGAGATGTTGCCACTGTGATACTAAAGCTAATATTCCCACTACACAGGAACCATCAATGGGTCAGTAAATCAAACGGTCAGAGTAGGCGTACGTAGAGGTTGAGTCATTCTGCCTAGCGATGTAAAAGCCAGCACCAGAGTCGGGATTGTGCAAGAATGTAACGAAGGCACCCGTTCCATTCACAGAGACAGAGCCTGTACTGCTGTCTCCCACCCAGTCTGTTTTTTTAAATTCGGGTGAGCTCCGAAGGAAAAGACCCTGGCGTTTGAATTCATCAAACTTTGCTGAAAGCATCCGGTTTTCTCTTATAGACGCCCCATAATCGTAACTACGCCTTATCAACAACTTCAAAATTAGTCAGTAGTGGGTGCGCACCTGGTGTAAACGCCTGGGTAAGCGAGACCGCCCCACGAAGTACCTCTAAAACAAAGTGAGGACAGTGACATGGAGTACGGATTTTATCGAACCCATAGAGCATGTAATACGACATGAGTTTGGCGTTTGAAGCCCAATTCTGCTTGTAGAAGACATCTTGGAAATCCGGTCCAGTTAGAACCTCGCACGCGTCGTACCCTGGTCCCGCCCATGGATCGAAGGATCCACCTAAACAAATACTGTTGTAAGTAAAACAAAACTTGAACGGTGAGGTGCCTCACCTTGAAATTCAGGAATGTACCACGGCTCCGATGGGTTTAATGATTCGTGGTACTGGTGATAATTGAGAGTGACGGGATTCCAAGTCTAGTATGATGGAGTGTTCAGCAATGCCTAACATGATCGTTTATTTTATTTACCTCGGGGGTAGAACAGTCAAATCCTTGAGGGTATGAATCCTGGAAACTGGTGAGCGCGACTTCTTTGGCATGCAGGAAGTGAAAATAATTTACCAGCCCATAGATGTCAACTGCGCCAACACCCGTGACGAAATTGCGTCCCTGCCCTATAATAAACAGGGTTAAATAATTGTTCGAGCGAGACCGGAATCAGTCAGAATCCTATTATGAGAATGGCCAAATGAATGAAGTAGACTTACCTGGGTCATTGTAGGTCCTATAGGTAATAATCAGTCATACAAATATGGCAATCAGAGTCGACGCGTACAAAGGTACTACAATCCCTCCTGCACGGTAGGCTGCTTCGAGCTCTACAAAGTACTCTGCCTGTGGCAGCGGATTTTGCGAAAATTCATTGTCTACACACGCCCCCTTTAACGTAAAAGAAAACTGATACCTACTAAGCCCAATACTGACCGACTTGAACCGCTACAGTGGAGAATTGAGTAAGACTGTAGAGGCTAAGCAGCCCAACATACCGATAACAGGACCACCGTTGGTGACTTGGTTGGGTACAGTAGCTTTTATAATGGCATCGATGTAGGGTGTCCAGGCCGCTTTATAGTCCGTGGCATTGGTGCGAAGTTGACCTGCTACCTGGCTCGTGGCCCAATGTGCGATTCCACCAGCCGTAGTTTCTGCGTTGATCTTGTGTATATTGAGTAAAACCGATCATATTCGACTGCTTAGCTCTTACATAGGGTCCTAAAGACGGGTGTTAGAAAGGACATAAGACAAGTTTAGAAGCTGCATTATACCAGGGCGCAGAACGATGAATATTCCGGCTGCTTTGGCAGCATCATACAATGATTGGAGATCTCTCCAATCATTGAAATCCAGCACACCCGGCGCAGGGTTAGAAAGCCCCCCTGGTCCAAAGTCACTACTATTGTTCGCACATACATCTTCCGATTAACTGACGCACAATGAAGGTATATACTAAGAAATATGCCTTGTTGTTAAAAATTTAATATCGAAATACTCGAAAGAGCCTACCTGACACCGTTCAGGCCTGCGGCCTTCACTTTTTGGAAAATATCAAGCCACAAATCCGGCACAGGCAGACGGAAAGCATGGAATTCCCCGGAGCTTGGTGGGATGAGTATCGTTGATGAACGACGTCATACAGACGTACGTACTATAGCAAGATGCGCTGGTCATTTACAAACAGCGTGTAGTTGTCCCACTGCACAACGTCAGTTAGGTTATTAGATTGACGGGGAGGATCAGCAAGCGAGGTCCTGGAAACTATATGAGGCGAAGTAGATGCGCTTGACAGAAGCGCCACCGGGCACGTCAGAAGAACAAGGCAGAGAGATGCCAGAGCAGAAAAAGTCCAGGTTAGCCGCATCTTGGGCATTTCTGGTGGGTTTGAAGACTGGTGAGTGCCGGGAAGGCTGAGCTGTTCTTTATAGCCCCCATCTTTGCGCGTGACGAGTGGCCAAGGGATGGAATCCATGTCGAGCGGACCGTTGGCCAGCGAAGTTCTACGTAATGTTGAAGCGTGTGTGGTCACGTGCCAGACCTCAAGCAGACTATTGAATGATTTTACTATTCCCCACTCTCTTTGACATCATTAACTTCGCTCACTATTGATCTCTGTGGCTAAATCTGATCAGAATGGTCAAACTACAATTTTCGCGATAAACAGTTTCAATACCTCACCTTCAATCCAGTGACAGACTGACAGTCGGGGCTTAGAAACAGCGAAAAATTTCAGCCTCATAGGCTCAGGCAAGAAGAAACAGCCAAATGGAGAAAGTATGAACGCGTAGACTCCAAGAATCTCAGGAATATTGTGCTAAAATGGAAGTGGTGAACGCGGTCGATCGGATGCACGTGATGTAGAACCAATGCATTACTTACCTAATCCTCGACCCCCATGACCACCCGTGTATTCAGAGCCATCCCTGTCATATATGTCGATAAAAAGGTGATAGTGGTATCCAAACCCCCCGGAGTTATTTCTCAAACCAGGAGATATCCGGATGAAACTGAAAATAAACCGGCAAGTTTTTTTCGACGCTACGACTGCGGTGCACTGATGTTCACTGGGGAGGATGATTATATACTTACCTGCATCATAATATACTTAACCCTCATTCACTGATATATTCTATCACCAGGAGTCGCTGAATGACATCTTCACTGGTACATGGCTTGTACTTTTCCCGATGAAGTGGGAGTTGGCATACTGACCCGTCACGCTTGATCCAGAACTATCTCACCGATTACGGCTTGAAACTCCTCCGCTGTCTGTCCATCGATTAGACAAAGTGAGTACGTATTTTTTATTAGTAGCAGCCACCATCTCCGGAGGGTTTGCAGCGAAATTGAACTCCGAGGGCTTACAAAGAGAAATCACGTAACATCACTTCGTGATTTCTGTCTTTCTATATTATTTTCTTTGTCGAATATTCAAATTTATTTTGAAGGAGTGATATCACCGTTCCTTGCGGGGAAGTGGTTTTAAATCAGTCATTGCGACAATCCCACCTTGCATCCTGTTCCTTTTATTTTCACACTCACATCCCAAAGAGAACTACAGGAGCTCTATTACTCGCACGAACCCCAGAAACAGCCCATGCTCTCTCTCAACAATTCCAAAAGCGAACCGTCACCAAGACATACCTTGCCCTCGTCAGAGGCGGCCGCGAAACATTCAAATCCGACAAAGGCGAGATCACTGCCGGTCTGAAAATAGAAGACGGGAGAGTTTCCGTATCAAGCAAGGGCTCGGAGACCCTGACTGGATGGGAGCTCGTTGGATCATCCGTGCGTGCAGATGCTGTCATGGTTATGCGTTGAGTTGATTCAGGGTAGTCGATTGCCCCCCTTTCCCTTCTCAGGCTAAAACTCCATACAGGGTTCAAACACCAACTGCGCGTGCATCTGGCCAGCGTCCTAAAAGGTACGGTCTGACAATTTTTTTTCGTTGCGCTCACCGTGACATTCTTCACAAAGCCCCTATCCTCGGGGACGAACTCTACTCTCATTCCGCCATATCCCCAAAAATACGGAACGTTGTCTCCGTCCCCGAAAAGCGTCTATTTCTTCACGCCTCCCACATCTCATTTTTCGTGCGTCTTTCCGTCAAGTACTTAATCATGCCGCACCCCTGAAAATCATTCCAAACATTAGCGCTACAGGAGCCTGCCGCCAAGACAGCTCCTCGTGGGTGTCACGGCACCCCTTCCACAGGACTTTGCGAGCCTGTGCGCTCAGCTCGACTTGGCGCCGAATTCCCTGGAGATCCAGGGTAATGTAACGATCAATGGTGAACCGGCACCACACGACTTATCCGAGCATGATTGGTGGGAGCGCCGCCGAGTATTAGATTCCGAAAGCAACGGATTATCATGATAATGCCCACAACAGTAACGTACAACAGTAACGACAGTATTACAGTACACCAGTACATCAACACACCATTACACTATTAATATCCCCAACGCATGGAACACAGCGAAAATGATGATGCTATAAAAGTGTCAGCCCCGCGAGTGACATCTTATCCTTGAACAATATATCCATCTCGTTCTCGACGCGTATGCTTTCACGGGATGAAACACTGATTTCCATTGGGCGGTGTGGTCGGCCTGTACCATCAAATACGGGTAAAACTGACATTGACGGTTCGTCGCCACGGTGGTGAACTGCATCATTTGTGGGCTTGTGTGCCTCGCTGCTTACCCCTAAGGCAACGCGAGATACTATTAGACAAAACGTTGCACCTAGTAGATCATCGACTTGATCAGCCATCTAGATCGATTTTGAGCTGTGTAAATAAGATCACAAACCTGTTATTGGTGCGAGCTATTGACGAGAGCATGAGATTAAGCGGAGAACAAATCAGGGCCTCAAGTGCGTGCTTACAGCATTCAAGACAATAAGTTGAGCGTATTGGTGTGTTGCGTTCAGAATGGTCCAAATAATCCATGTTGCTGCCGTTATGAGACCTGATTCCGCGATGATCCTTGCTACAGCAACGAGACTGTGACGCTGTGCGCGTGAAACCATCGCACGGCTCATGGACCAAAGTCTCCACGCTAAAAGACCTGGGGAAACATTGGAGCGCCATTAATGGGCGAAGTGGAAGTTCAGACTTACCAGTGCAAATGATGTTGTTCATCAAGACTTGGGGGTACGTTAATTATTGCTACACGCGGCGCGATAACAGACGATACACACCTAACACCTGCGTGCTAATAATGAAAGATTGTAGAGTTTTGACTTTGAAGATATTGACACCAGATGGGCTTTTGGAGAAGCCGTACACGACTCCACCACTAGTTACTGGGCATATTAGCGAGTGGTAAGTCATTCAAGACAATTTATAGGTATAATTTTTTCATCCACCTGCCGTGCCACACAAAACCAGTAGCGGAAGAATGATAGCTCGGAAGCTGCCTCCCCAGGCAACGTAGCATCGGTAAATCTGTAAGCCGTTGAGGGGAGTCTCGAACGAAGAACAAGTATCACGTACCAAAACAACGTCTCCAAGGATGATCTCCGCTAAAATAACTGCACTACGGAACAGATTCTTGAATGATGAATAATCCTCTAGTACTGTTAGTGCCGCTCCTGGGTGAGTTTGCGAGAGATTAAAAGCATCCATTAGACGAAGCAAATTGATGATGATATGCTGTTTCAGAAAAATTAATGTCAACCACTTTCGCTAATTGATGCACATACCAGTGTGGCCAATATAAACATGGACACTGTAACAGTGAACATGCCATAATGAATTTGTGGTGTTGAACGCTTGTATATGAGAACATAAATTGTACAAGCGAACAGGAAAACGTATAGACCTGCACCTATTAAGTAAGGGGCTCGCGAGTGAGAAATAAATTGAAATAAACGGACCGTAGAGAACGGCCTCAACGAGTAGTGAAACCAGCTCAGCCTTGTCGAGGAGGAATGCCATACAGGCAAGGAGCGGTGCCTAGAGAAAGAGGAAAGTAAGGACAGGCAGGATACAACAATTTACCTTCACACGAGTTGCGCTGAGCCACACGGGAGTCCTTATTGTGTTCAAATGAATGCTATGAGTTGCTAGGCGTGTTCTGATTTGACTAACCATGATGCGACAAACGGCAGCGCACGGCTTTCTCGATATGTGATAGTTATGCAGGGCCGATCGTACAGCAAAATAGGAGGTATGCGAAGGAACCGGAGTATCGATCGTTCTGACAGTAGCCGATACTGCCAGTGCCAATGGCGAGGCTTCGTGATATCTCACGCTGTCACCTCGAGGACGGTTACAAATGAACCGTGCAGGTGAAATAAAATGATACCAGACGCCGCACTATTAGATATTTCCAGGCTTCTCAGGTGAAGGACGAGAGGATCAATCTGGAAGAAGGGCGGTCCGTTGGTGCTTCGAAAATTCGAATCGTGGATCATGTCAGATCAAAGCGTATGGGCCGCGTGCGGGGTGACCACAATTGGCCAAGGAATTCAACGCATTTACGCTCTCACCGAGGTCTGGTCAGTCTGGGGCGCGTTTGGGGCCGAGCAGTACCTGTAGAATGATTTTATGCCGAGGCGCTGGATCGCGCTGGTCTCAGGCTGGAGCGATCTACTATATAAGGTCAAGGTACTTTGTGCCCTCTGTATGCATCGGGCTACTGTTGTGGATCAATCTATGAATAATCACTGGGGTAATCATCTAGTAGACGTAACTCTGAAGTTTAATTCTAAGTTGAACTATACCTATCTGACAAGAGTGTATTTCCTAGTAATTACTATGTACAAAGCACACCTTGATCCGAACTTTAGGTGGGGCGGTCAAGGTTGCACTAACACTACAAATGCTGCTTTCTATATACTAGTAGTGACAAATCGCAGGCGCTTCATTTCCATAGGTCGATTCTTGATCATAATAATTAATTAAAATTCTCAGCTGCACATATGCTGCCTGCTCCACAGACAGTGTCATATTTCTGACAGCGTGTTGGCAACCTTACCTAGACCAGATATTATTCCCGGAGCTTGCACTGCTGTGTATTGAATGATAATTGTGTACTCCTACCAGCTTGGGCGCGCGTGAGGGTTGACTCGGAGAGATTGTCTTTGTGCAGGGAACAAATCGAACTTGTCGTCTTTCTGGAGAATGGGTAGTGGTAGTGGTAGTGTACGATGCCGTGCGCTCGAGTATGTAGTATTTTCACGCCCAAATTGTGGCATGGTCGCCATGAAACGTTGTGACACCCCGGCGCAGAAAATTGCTGTCGACCCTGGAACTCCGATGTCCATGAATCTTCAAGTTGAGATGCTGTGGGTTGTGTGGCATTCTCGAGCCGCATACGTACGTGAGATCTTTAACAGTACTGACGCGACGTCCAGGACTCGGATGCCAGTGCCAGTTCCAATCAGAACCGTAGTACGATCGTGTTTATGGTAAAAAATTCACATAGGAAAGCTTTGAAGTTTGTCAGTTAGAATATTAGAACATGCACATAGACCACTTGCGGTTGCACTGTCGAAGTAAAAGTATCTGGCCGCAACGCTTGCCATTTCGGCACGGTCCACCGAAGCCGGCTATCCGGCCCTCCGGCCCGCCTCCTGCACCACCTCAGTAAGCTACCAGTCGGTCTGCTCTCACCCATGAAGTCTCCGTTCCTTCCAGAACGACAAGCGTCGCCTTGTAGCGGCCATATCTATCATGCAAGACTTACAGCAGTCACTCTCTTATCCGCTCTCACGTGTTATCTGATCTCCAGCGCGTGGATATTCCCCGGCATTCTCAAGAGCCACGGGGGGCTGTCGGCTTCCGAGCGCAAGCATATCCTTGGACGTTGCCAGAGCTTGAATGTTCTTCCCGGCCAGCATAGAGTACGCTCGGAGTCTGACCGATTCGTCGCGGGGACCAATGCTACCCTTCTCCGGAATGGAAAGGTTAGCTTTGAACTTGGCCGTGCGTCTGGACGTGGTATCGATGGTTTTTTACGCTAGATATGGACTGGTGCGCGTAACGGGACGGAAGGCACGTTCTGTCTTCCTGTTTTGTTTTGTTTATTGCCAGGGCGAACTGACCTGATTGTTCCTTTCTCTCAAAAGTCGTTTATGGTGATATCTTGCTTGATAAGGGATTAGTCAAGGCTGTTGGATACATCTCACCGAAATTGCTCGCTTCATTCGGTGAAGATGAGCTTAGCATAACAGATCTCGGAGGTTCTTGGGTTACGCCAGGTTTGGTGGATCTGCATTCGCATATCGGAGTTGGAAGCGTTCCAAGCCTGAAAGGTATGTAAGTCGTATCTTCTACTATGGTACGCGTTGAAAGACCGTTTGCATAGGCGCAAGCGATGGAAACTCGTTCAAAGCTCCGATTCTCCCTTGGCTCCGCAGCCTGGATGCGCTCAACACACACGACGACGCCTACGCGCTCAGCATTGCCGGGGGCGTCACCACGACACAAGTGCTCCCTGGTTCCGCAAACAACATCGGTCAACCACATTACTGATTCGTACCGTACCACACAATCTGACTGACCCAATCTCTCTGCCATGCAGGTGGTCAGGCTTTCGTCATCAAGCTCCGCCCCACAGCCGAAGGCTCCTCAATATCAAAAGTCATCGAGCCGCCTCACACTCTCAATGGCACAGACGTGGATCCCTCCCTGCCCCCTCGCTGGAGACACATGAAGTACCTCCTATTGCTTTCGAAGTGATATATAGCTGATACGATGCACAACAGGCACGCATGCGGCGAAAATCCCTCAAGAACGTATTCTGCCACCCGCATGGACTCCGCGTGGGCATTCCGTGAAGCTTACAACGAAGCGCGCAAAATAAGGGATGCGCAGGACGCGTATTGTGCGAAAGCGGAGCACGGGAAGTGGAAGGACATTGGTGCGTGGCCTGAGGAGCTCAAATGGGAGGCATTAGTGGATGTTCTGAGGGGACGGGTGAAGGTATGACGATGATCCGCGTGAAGGTCTTGCTGTACGCTTATGCGTTCCGTTTGGGGTGGTGGTAGCTGGCGGTGCACTGTTACGAGCCTGTCGATTTCGATGGTATAGTCAGGGTGCGCACCCTTGTTCTATTCACCGATACAACGTCACCAACGCGTTTTGATTAACATTTGTGTGACTTTGCAGCTCACGAATGAATTCAAGTTCCCAGTGGCCTCTTTCCATCATGCAGGCTCAGCATACCTTGTCCCGGACCTCCTCAAGAAAACATACGGTGGGGCACCCGCTATCGCGCTTTTCGCCTCGAATTTCAGGTACGGAGTTCGTGTCCAGCCTTTGCTACTGGCTGTGGTTCTGACTGCTATACGGTGACGACAGGAAAAAACGCGAAGCATACCGAGGGTCTGAATTCGGGCCACGGGTGCTCGCTGATAACGGCATCCGCGTCGTCATGAAGGCATGCAGAATTCTTCGTACATTCAAAGGCCACGCGTGCTTATTCACTGACTCGCTGCCTTCCACTTAGAGCGACCACCCTGTCGTGAATTCGCGCTATCTCCTGAATGAAGCCGCTGTTGCCTACTATTACGGTCTCCCCGCTAACCTCGCTCTCAGTAGCGTTACTTCTGTTCCTGCCCAGGCCGCCGGTCTTGACCACCGCGTTGGCACACTCCACGAAGGTCCGTCTCAACTCTTTCCCCTTTCCACCCATGTGCATCTCTAACCACTACCTTCACTTTTCCTACAGGTTTTGATGCAGGTTCATCTTCCTCACATCCCTCAACCCGCTGGAATAAATCCCTCCATTCATTCATTCATTCACAGATCTTGTCATCTGGGACTCGCACCCCCTCTCGCTCGGCGCGACCCCAGCGCAAGTCTACATTGACGGCATTGCACAGCTCACCGCGCCACACGTCTCTCTCAAGCCTTCGACATTCCAACAGCTCCCAGAAACTCCGGATTTCGATACGGAGGCGCAAGAGGCTGTAAAGTTCGAAGGACTACCCCCGCTTCAGCCTAAAGAGCGCGGGGACAAAAATGGCGATGTAGTGTTCAAGAACGTAAAGGCAGTGTGGGAGGTGGAGGACAGAGAGGTTGTGGAGAAGTTTAATGTGGATGAAGGGGAGCCGCTATGCACGGTGCTCGTGCGCGCGGGGAAGATTGAGTGCGTGCAAAGGCAAGGGACAGAGGTGGGATGTATACCCCACCGCACAGAGGGCAACGCACAGCCTGAAATCATCGATCTTGCGGGGGGCGCGCTCACTCCTGGGCTGGCAACATACGGCGCGCCCGTCGGAACAGTCGAGATCCGGCTCGAGCCGTCGACGAACGATGGCGCGGTGTTTGACCCGCTGAGGGGAGACCTGCCTGCGCTGTTGGCCGGCGATGGAGCGGCGCCGATGATGGTGCGCGCGGTTGATGGGCTGCAGTTTGAGGGGCGGACCACGCTGTACGTTTATGTTTGCTTTTCTTTTGTCTCGACTTGATTCGGTGTCTATATCGTCCTCAGCCTTGCCCATCGCTCCGGTGTCACCCTCGCTATAACAGCACCCAGCGGCACCGGCTTTTGGCGTGGGCTCTCTACTGCTTTCAGCACAGGCGCGGAACACGCACTCGCACGCGGCGCGATCGTGCAGGAGGTCGCGGCGCTGCATGTGGTGGTGGGACACGGGGGTATAGCGAGTGTGGGGACGGAGGTAGCGGTACTGCGGCGGTTGTTGATGGAGGGTGTGAAGAGGGGAGAGGGGCCGTTTGGGGATGTGGTGACGGGGGCGATGCCGCTCGTGGTGGGGGTAGAGAGTGCGGATGTGATGGCGACGTTGTTGAGGCTTAAGGGGGAAGTGGAGGCGCGTTCAGGGAGGGCAATGCAGCTCAGTGAGTGCAGCTACTTCTACTCTCCTCTGCTTGTGATAAGAACGGTGCACGACGGTATGCAGCATTTGCGGGAGCGGCGGAGGCGTGGCGACTCGCAGCCGAGATAAAAAGCGCGGACGTGGGCGTTGTGTTGACACCCTCGAGGTCGTTCCCAGGGACGTGGGACCAACGGAGAATGTGCGTAGCCTTTGATTTAGCTGACATGAATGGAATTGCTGATGTTTTACGCTGCACCTGCGTGCAACCTCCAGCCTCCCCGGTCCACCCATCACGTACGAAACGCCTCTCACCACGCTCCTCGCGCACAATGTGACAGTCGCGATCGGAATAGTAGACGAATTTGCGGCGCGGAATACAAGATTTGACGTAGCGTGGGTGGGTGCTGCTATCCATCCTTCTTATTTGCATTCCTGACTATGCGCTCCCCGCTTGCCCTGCTCGACCCATTCATTTAATTCATTATCTCCGTCTTCATCCGTCCCCACCCACAGGCCGCTCTCGAATCCTCCGGCCGCATTGACAAACATACCGCCTTCGAGCTCGCTTCAACGAACCTCGAAACACTGCTCGGCGTGCGCGTCGTACCAGAGCAGCGGGAATATGTAGCGTGGCATGGCGGAGACGCGTTGGAGATGAGGGGTAAGGCCGTTGCAGTGTTTTCCGAGGTCAGAGGTGTGAGATTTCTGTGAAGAATGCGAGGGAGGCGCGGGGGCTCAGTGCTCAGCGCTCAGGTCTAGAGAAAAGGAGGTTCTTCGTGCAGTTGAAGATAGAAGTATTCATCCAAACGGGATGTTGGCTACTGAACTATGACAACTGTCTTACCCAACGGACACATTCTACTCGTACATTTTGCAGGGCAGGTAAGACAGGACAAGAGGAACACGCACCCCTGCATAAGTGGATGCTCGTCGCATTACTCCTCACTAATATTCATCAGGTTCAGCCAATGGTTGACTGTTGAGCACAGTCGAGCAAGGCGGCGCGAGTGTCACACAACGTGACCATGGATCACCCTTTTGAACATTCCTGAAGTCGAGAAGTAGGTGTCTGCACTATACACACCCGCACTCTAAGCAAGCCCCCATGACGACCTTAACTAACAAAACTATTCTCATCTTCGGTGGATCCTCTGGCATCGGCTATGGCGTAGCTGAAGCCGCGCTCACATCTGGCGCAAGCCTTGTGATCATTGCCTCCTCCAGTGCCACGCGAATCGGCCAGGCCGTGCAGCGGTTCGAAGCGCAAGGGAAAGGAAAGGTGCGGGGTGAGATCGTCGACGTTACGGATCGCTCGGCTTTGAAGACGTTTGTGACGGGCGTGGGTGAGGTAGACCATATTGTCTGGACAAGCGGCGAATTTTTCGTGTGGGGATTCCCCCATGTTGACGCGGAGAAGTTGCAAGGTAAGTGTTTACAATATGCGCCTGTATGCTTACCATTGCCTTATCGCCATTCTACAGGGTTGTTTGACACTCGGTTCTGGGGCCCTGTAGTTGTTGCGCAGAATGCGAAGATCCGTGCGGGCGGGTCGTTCACGCTGACCACAGGTCCGCCAGCAGAACAACATCGTTTCGGCTGGATGCTGAGGTCCTTTGCATAGGAGCCGCAACCGTGAAACCTCCAAAGTCAGGCTCAATGGTCGCAGGCATGCTCGGTGCAGTCGATAGCCTCGTGCGCGGGCTCGCCGTCGACCTGGCCCCCATCCGCGTGAATGCCGTAAGCCCTGGTCTGGTGAGTCCCTCACTAACATCTGGTTTCTAGTTCGTCCTCACCATAAACGTAGGTCAAAACAGGGGCAAGTGATCTCATATCTAAACGGGAGAGACTGAATCTATACAGCATGTGTGTGAGCAGTTCTGGAAGGACGTGCCCGAAGCGAGGCAGAAGGAGGTGATGGCGAACGAAGCGGCAAAGCTTCTTGTCAAGCATGTCGCCGATGCCTCTGAGGTGTGTAGCCCTATACCTACCCCTTTATAATTTGCTGATGGCTTGTGCACAGATAGCAGAGGCGTACCTCTTCTTGATGAAGTACTAAGTTCCTCAGAGTATCTTAGAGTGCTGCTGATGGACATCTCATTTGGATTTAGGTGCTCATACATTACGGGGCAGTGTATTCAAGTGGATGGGGGGCACACTTTAGTCTGAATAGCTGTATATGTGAGTGTTCAAAAACCCAGGACACCGCTATGCTATCAGACAGTCTCTCTCCAAACTCAACTATTAAACAACACAACGCAATGCTAAATGCAGTACACAGATACTGTTGCAACTTGAATAATAATCTACCAAGTCCAACCAGAAGTGACACGCGTGCTGACTTTATGTAGCAAATGTTCTGCTGTTTCCGACACATCCTCTCCTCCGTCACCCTACCCGTAAACTCAGGGAATCGGAAAGAGTTCGCACCAGTTTTCAGGCGCTGAAACTTTCAGCTTCGACCATCGCTGTTGCTGGAGGAAGTGCAAACTGACTGAATTGGATACCCCAGCGTTAGCTCAGGTAGCCCACGGAAAGATGGACTCGCCGCTCGGGCGAGTGAGCCGTCTCCGCGATTGGCCCTGTTCGCAATAATTGTATGATTAGGTGTATCTATCGCCACGGAATGTCGGGGTGTGATGAGCTATCATGCTAGAAAGGTTAGGAGGGGGGGAGACGGATTGAAGGATGGCGACTGGATTGATGCTATGGTTCAATGTGGATATTATTAATAATGGCGAGGAAGGAAAAAGCTAGACTAATTAGAATATGTAGCACAGGAAATGGGATTGGAATGCACGAACAGCCGATGATATCTCCTGTGAGTAAAACTTACTGTTAAGTCTCTGGGGGACAGTCCCGCGCGGCCGACCCGATGTTCACAGTGGTAGCATCAGCCCCGAGCATCAGCGTACCTATATTTCAACACTCCTCGGGACAATTTAAAAAAAAAACATGAAGTCCACTCGGCGGTGTATTGCAAATTTGTCGGGGCCGTCGCGCAGCGGCCGCACAAGTTCAATATTTTCATCTACTTCAAGTTCTTGTCGTCTTTATCAGAGTATGAGGAATCCTGGGGTGTATTTCCATTCGCTTTCTGAGCACGTTCACCCTGCTGAAGCCTCATATGTTCATCTTTTCACTCATTATGACACTCTAGGCTTTCTTGCTGTGTAATTTTTTTTGTGGATCCAATCGTGTCTGCTACTTGCTGACCAGATAACTGTGAATTGCCTTTCCTCCATATTTGTCTGAACCCAGGGATCTACACGTATAAACGTAGAGGTAAGTATCATTTTCTAGGAATCCTTCTTCTTCCTTAACCGCCCACATGAGTACCGTTTTGGTCTGTGCACTGGAACCACACTGCACAAGCGGGGAACAATCCAGCCGGCTCGTCGCCCGCGTCCTTGAGTAATAATGCTGAAACGCCATGGGGTGGAAGCGTCGTGGTGAAGTTCCGTACAGCCGTTCCATTGTCGGTATGACTCCATAGGTCCTGAATATTTGGGATATATGTAAAGAGGGTAAATGCATAGGTTGAAAGGGTAACATACACGGACAGAGTATTGACGACCGGCTCTAATCCAGGGCGATTCGGTGAGGTTGAAGAACATCTCGGCCGTCTCATTCAAGGTGTTTAACTGATGCATATGACGAGTTAGTTTTCTTTATACTTGTATCTTTGGAAATCACCGTACCAACATGAAGACTAGTAAAGATAATGTCAAAAAGATTCTATTATCACATAGAAATGACCTCTTACCTGTTCCATTCTCACTCTGTCCGCTCCAGTATTGAGCTGGGAATGAACTATTGCTCACGAAATCTGGCTATAACACAATCAGTCAACGCCCTTGCTTGAGCCTTGTCAATATCCATCCTCTCACGTTGATACCCCATCGGAAAGGCGAAATAGATGTCCCCACTACAGGATCCTGGTTGATGGCGATAATTTCGTCGTTTTTCAGAATAGAGAGTATCTCAGGGGTAATAGCGGATAGCTATACGAAAATCATGAGTTCAATCGAAACTTGTGAGGAAAAATGCGAACGTTAGTGCCAATGAGGAGTGGACTTTTTAAGAGCGCCCATGCCGTGAAATGCGATCTGGGGGCGGGATTGACATTTGAAGGCTCGTTAGGTTAAAGGATATCTTACTTGGATTCCTCGAATGTGAGGCCGCCATTGCCACTGTCATGCGGAATAATATATGAGAATCGAGTCATAACGTCGTCAAGCAAGGTCTTTCGTACAGTTGCAGCTATGGGCGGTCGGATCCGTCAGCTTTAGGGTAATACTCGAATTCAAACACGTACCATATCCATGTCATTATGTCCGTAGAAATCCCCTGCAGATGTGATGAAAGAAGTAGAATCGATGATCGTAGCAAGTGAATCCCAATTCGGAGCTGTAAAAACGTTAAGACCAAAAGTTTCGACGCCCGTACACCCCCTCAATACACACCAATGTCTCCGTCAATCTGTAACAATTGTTGTCATCATTCAAGTTGATCAGAGAATCTTCTATGAGAGAATTATACATACCCTCCAACTGTGTCCAAGCTGACTACCCCAAAGCCATACTTGGCTCTGTGACCAAAATCGAATAAGCCAGCACACTTAATTTAAGAAAACACGAACCCAACCCCACTCGCAGAGGGAAAAAATCATAGGTTGACCACCTTTACTTTTCTGTACGGCGGCTATTGCATCTGCCATCCTTTGATATTCTGGCAGATTATTTGAAATTAGATGCTTATGAAAAACATATTGGGCGCGGGGGAACATACTTCCAACAATACCCTGACGGATGATATCGTCATAAGGTACTATTTAAGGTTTCTTCAATTATGGAAAGCGGAAAATAAGTAACAATGTGCTAACTCGCGCAGTTGTCATACCTGAAAACAAATGCGAGTGAGTCTTTAGATACTTCAACGAAACATAAATGAGGGACTAACTTGAGATAATCGAATCCCCACCCGGTGAACTGTTCAACATCACTATGAGGGGCTACTTAGAATTTTGGATTATGGGATTAAAGATCAACTTGAAGGAACGTTACCTTTCCTCGTGTTCAAAGGAGCCTGGGTAGCCAGCGCCTACCAGATATTTTAGTTACAAACATCACATGGCGAAAATAAAGCGGGGTACAAGTGAACCACCCTGAATCTGAATACTAGAATATGGCGATGGCGATACATCAGTGGTATAAATGGCGGCTCAACCAACCCTACTTACAATCCCTGCGTTTCTATGTCGTCTTGTCAAAAATATTTTAATGGTGAGATGAGGTGCAAAGCGACGGACAATCCCAAACGGTGCAATTCGGTAGTAAAATTGTTAAATCCGGTGGGGAACTTGAGAGGGTCTGATCGTGGAAGCTATGTCAATGAACTGGTACGTGTCGCTCGAAAGTTAAGCATTACCAGGGGCTAGCAATCCCTTGGATGTTCTGTTCTTTGCTGCCCAACAATCGTCAAGATTGTAGTGCTTGTAGCCGAGATCCTGCGACACCATCATCAGCCGGGACTCGTCTAGTAGTTCATTACAGATATTCACGATAAGTCCAAGGCTTTTCATTAAACCTGCCGTTTGCAAAGCTAGGGCCTCGTCGAGGTTGCACTATTAATACAAACTGAATTACCCAACAGGCCAAAAAAAAAAAGATTATAGATGTCGATTGTACCGACCTGGTAAACATTCCAAGCTACCCAGCATAAATTTTGTTTTCAGAAAGCCTTAGTGACCAAAATAAACGCACCGTTATAACCCATGACTGAACAAAAAATGTATTTCAATATCTAGTCCACTGTGAAAGGTGAGGAATACATACCTGGCAACTTGGCAACGCCATTATTCAGAGCTTGGACAAACAAAGGTACTGCACCCGCGATGAGAAGACGAGAAAGCATCGTCGCTGGCCTAGGAGAGCCACCGTTGGCCCTGTCATACTTATATCATGACCATGGCGTCTTCTTGGATGGCTTCCCGGATCGGGATATTGTCTGATGACCCCTCTTATCTTCTGAGTGGAATAATATACCTCCGGAAATGCAAGGGCATTGTGAACGAAGGTTGGAAAGACATAATGGAGCGAGACATCCGAGGATCGCCCGTGGTAATATGTAGCGCGGCCCGAAAATATAGTAAACCTAGGTGCTGTCAATGACACCCGTTAATGACAGCCATTGATATGCGAACTCCTGAATCATGGTCACTGTACTTGAAAAGGGAAAAAGTGAGAACCTGTAGAGGCTGCTGTAGAGCCCACAAGGCCCCACACGATATCATCAGTCTGCTCGTTCAGAAATGGGTTTTCAATATCTCCTTGTCACCAGTCCTATCTAGCACGGCATTATGGCAGTCTTTGACGATACTTCGCGAGAGGGTGCTGCAAATTTGCATTTCATGTTACATAAAGTTTATAGTAACCATTCTGAGCAGAAAGCTCAGGAAAGAAGACCATTTTGACCAGGTGCTGCATTGCAGTGTGAATCACGGGTCAATCACGAGATCAATATGCTATTTAATACAACTAATGAAGGACCACGGCTTTATTTCCTCATGAAGTTCCACGGCCCGTACTAAGGGCAGTCGCTTATGCTCCCGCAAGTGCTTCGAAGCATACTGGATCTAATAGCGTCAACCCCGATCCCGTGTCAACAAATAAAGATGCAGAGCCTGTCTATTCATGATCATGAAAAATTCGGGCCTCGTTTAGTTCATCGGTCGGCGTTACTTCCAGCCCTCAGCCTGGGACCGTAATTCCATCTGTGCAAAAAATACGTAAGCTTACGGAATAGTGAAAGTACGCGTGAAAGAACCAGTACTCACAAGAAAATGGGGTACGCCAGGCCTATGAAGAACGCAATTAAGGCGAGTAACGTGTTCCCCCACTGGTAACGATTCCAAACATCATGGCTCAAATATCAACAAGTCAAGGAAAATAACGCACTCCTAGTCCAAGCCTGGATCCAAACATCGCCGCTGCCATGATAATCTGCATCAAAATACATGTTGAACATATAAGGGAAAACAGCGCACGTGCGAACAGCGGGAAAAGTGCGCCTGCGACCGAGCGCGCTACAGTGGTTGCAGCGAGAGCGGACGCGGCATACTGGTGATTGACTCGGAGAGTAAGCGCACAGTTGATAGCGACGTCATAAAGGATTATAAACGCACCTTGAAGGCGTCAACTATGTATGTGTTCATAGTTAAGAACGTTACGAGACTGGCCGCCGCTGAAAAGCAGAAAATTATGCACATCAAATAAAAACACTCATAAACAACAGTAGCAACAAAGTAGGGGTCTGTGAGCCCAACGCACTCAGGAGAAAGACCTGCGCTAGACAATGTTAAAAAAATTTGGAGGATGGGAGAAACGACACGACGTGCTCCAAAATCAGGCCAGAACCAGAGCAGAGTCTTTTCTGCAGTCCAACCATATATAAGCAACCCGATCGGCATGAAAAAACTAATATGATCAATAATCAACAACAGTGCAGTTCTTTATACCTAGACAAAAAAAAAACACACCTCGCGCCAAGCATAACAGGCACGCGGTATTCGGGGATTGCCACTCCACCGTTGCGGTTTGAAAGATATAAGTATATACGGTCCATCGTGAAAGCACACACGAAACAGCCGAATATGTTTCCGAATCCAGGAGCTAGGTAGTTAAGACCGGAGATGCCCTGACGTGATTACCAGAGATGCAGATGAACAGTACAAACACTGGTGTGGGCTTACGAGGCTCTCGTGGTATCTATCCGCGAAGATGTCTGCATATGTTGCGTACATGATATACAGGTAGCCACTGATATGGATGACGATATAAGTTGGAAACGGGGCAGCCAATGGAAAAGCACGAAATACACACTAGCCTGCAATAATACAAAGAGTCAATATCCATTACAGAGATGAAATTTGCATCGTCAGAAGGCCTAACAAATTGCCATATATAACCCAATGAAGAAGCAAGCCGCATTTGTGAAGAGTAACACGAACGGACGCGTGAGATTTTCCATAATGACTTGTGTGGCCTTTTTGTGGCCGTTGGAGAGTTCATACTGAGTAGTCACGTGTGAGTTCCCTGTCTCTTTGCGTACCTGTTCCGCCTTCTGCTGGAGGAGAGTGGGGTGGTATGTCTCAGCGAGGATGACTAGATAAAAACACTTTAACACTCAGGCTGGTGAAGACATTCGATAAAGAGCAGCGGTTAGTTTATTAGTCAGTCAATGGACACGTACATGGTGAAAGCAAGAGTGTGATCCCCGAAACAATTGCGAGGAGCCATAGGCACCACCTCCACGGAGCATTTTGCACGATGAAACCACCTGCAACGGGACCCACAACCTACATGGATCAGGAAAATTCCGAATTCTAGAAATTCATCTATGGCGGGGCTCACCGGGCCCTTGGCTAACACGTCAGGAGCGCATCATATATTGAGAAAAATTGACAAACACTGCGGGTGGGTGATGTTAGGCTGCGATATCCAAGCATTTAAGAAGGAACATACATGAGTGCAGTCAAAGAAAAAACAGACATCGCCAGACCTCGTTCGTAGGGAAGGAAAAGGTCCGCTAGGACACCGCCGCCAACTGGGTCAAAGCAAATATCAATGCCGCATTGCAACAACAAATTGCCGTGTCTTACCTGTCAAAGGGGCGGCACCACCCACACCTATCTGTAAATGTGAATCGGCAGTGCAAAGCATGAACGTGGGAACACATGCCTGCCATGAAGCGGAACACGAGCATTTGCAACGGGCTTTTCGCTACAGCACATGCCACGTTGAAAACGAAGAATATGGCCCTAGCATTAAACTTCATCTGCTACGTGTTTAGAGAAACAGGAGAGAGTAAAATACATGGATATTTGCATGACAATGTTTCGACTGCAAGAAATGCTATAAGCTGCAATGCGTGCGGGAGACAAGGGAATCGTGGTTACCCATATAACTCAGACAAAGGACTAAATATTATCAAGATATTCCAAATGTTAAAAATTGAGATTCACCTTGCAACCAAAGGACCGAAGGCATACCCCAGAATGAAGATCTGACATACAAGATCAGCGATTGTGACATTGATAGTTTTACAAAGGCGATTGAATCTACAGAAACGAGTAGGTCCGTTATGGTAGAATTTTTGATGTTAAAATCTGGATCCTCTGCAATCGTCTGCGCTGCAGGCGCTATCAAAGTGGATGCAAATGGAGAAACAAAACACATTAACCCGACCTAGAAAATCCCATTAACCAAAAGAGTAGTAAGATCGTTCCGGGAACCGCTTACTGAGCTCATAGTAAACCATTTTCGAAAGGGGCTCCAATTGTGAGGAGAATGTGGGTCTTCTGGACCATCCCAATCGACAATTACGAGTTCGGGTGTCACCATAGTGGATTTCTCTGTCTCAACCAATTCGGAGATACCAGAGATTTTCTGGTCCTCCATAGCGGATTGTGACTTGTTATTTTCCTTCTCCATGCCTCTACTGGGAACAACCTGCCAGTGGGAGACATCGTCTCCGTCCGGAACCGCTTTCGAAAATCCTGCGAAGACACTGACAGGACGCATGTCGTGCTCTTCAAGTTGTTGATTCGCAGCAGAATCCATTTGTGAGTTGGTCATGACCATGGGGGACTGTGGAAGAACTTGCGCTCATGGCAAAGAAGCCCGCATGAGGTAATAAGAGATGTGTCTGCTCTACGGCATACTAGCCGTCGACGGATGCAATTACATCGACAAGCCAGGAAATTTTAGACCAATGCAATTCAGCTTCCGATTGTATAAGTACAGTTGCCCTGAGTTGACATTAATACTTAAAATTATAGCAAGCCTTGGGGATGTGTGAGTAATAGGGTACCCGGTAATGATTTAGTAAGATTGATTATCCGGATTGGCTATGTCGTCAAATTTAAACTCCGCAGAGAATATTGATTCTGTTGATGATGGACTCAGTTCGTTTTTCTTCCCCAGACCCACTTTCTTTTACTGCCTCCAGGCCTAATGGCCAGGTCTTCCGTTCGTCTTAGAGCCGACCTACAACAACATGACCCCCAATGCGATACCGAATCTACCCCGTGGATGCTTAATGATGCTGGCGAGAATCCATGTGAGTCAATTCCGTAGCCTTTTCTACATTCACGTACAAACACACTTTGTAGGTCAGTTAGTGGAAGAGATAATGCAGGTATGCTCGGGATCGTCGCAGGTGCCGCTTGGCACCGTACCAAGCAATCTTTCGTGCCCGTTGAGCCAGAGCACCTGCTGCTGCAGCGTAGCCACCTATGCAGTATGTACTGCACACACTTTCAGGCTCTTCCGAATTTTAACGCCTTTACCAGCTGCTGTCTGCATGTTGGGTGTGCCAGGGTCATCCGAGCACAGTAAGTTTTCAAAGTCGTGTAGTTCACAATTGGATTTGACCCTACCTGTCAGGATGTTGATACTGGTATCCAACCAAGCTATGCAGACTTCTTTCAAGAAACAGACTGTCAGGATCCGAACGTCCCATCGCTGTCGGTTGATTCACGCATCTCATTCTTGTCGATGCTCACATGATCATCTCTCCTCAGGTTTCCCACTGGAATAGCGTCGCAAGTACAGGAGTTGGACGTCCCACTCTGGGCACAAATACTTCCAGTCAACATGACAGATCACTGGTGAGCAAGCTGGTCATTCTAGTGTTCGATATTAGATGTCCAGGTATCAGGGATTTTTCCGCGGCGCAGGCCAATGGCAGCCAACCAACATCTCCTTTGCAGTCCTCACAGATAATCCCTGTCTCTATCACCACCTCCAGTTCCCCCACTAACACTGGACCATCCAGGAGCAATGGCTCTGTATCTGCCAACTCTTCGTCCTCTACTTCACCAGGGACAGTCGCAGGGGCCGTCGTAGGCGCTCTCGTACTAGCATCCCTTCTTGGTGTATGTGGCTGGCTCACATGGCGGTGGCGTCGTCGTCGCATGATCCGCCCTAGTCAAGGCGCCAGAATAGACTTAACTGAGCCGGAAATGGAGCATTCGTACTCCCGCTCCTTAGCACCGTCGCCATTCCCCTTCCCGTACGACCGTGTCGTGCCCCGTCATCATCCGTATCCTCAGCAATCATTCGAACCCAGTCGCTCTGATGATGAGCGCACAAGTGAGCGTGAACGCCTCGCACGACGACACACGGCGCCCGCACCTGCTCTGGAATCTTCCCCCATGGATCAGCTTGAACGTGACCTCGCGAGCCTGCAAGGCGTCGCTGCCCCTCCCCTAGGTCAAGATGCTATCGCACCTCCCCTGCTTGAATCCGGCGTGCGCGCTGGAAAAGAGCACCCCTACGTGCACAAAACACCCCGTCGCTGCGCTACATCCATCACTACCGTCACAATCAGCTCGTCAGGTTCGGGAAATGCAAGCTCTCGTCGTGCGCGACGGAAATCCGGTGGAGACAGCGATGGTGCTGCGAAGGGCAGATACTTCCATCTGCCGCCATCGGCGCAGTATCTTGCGAACGTTGCCAGATACCCGGAGAATGTTGATCCGGAGCGGCCGTGGAATATCCGGAGGAACGATCGTGCTCTATGAATACCACGAACACTCAAAACAAAAGGATGGGCTTGGCTACTCGTGCACTCACGCTCTTTACATCAACAATGTGATATTTATTGTTTTTATTTAAGGTGATAATTTTTGATAGGCATTACTGTAACATCCCTTCTGCCAGAACGATGGCTTGTACCACTACTAGCACCCACGTAGAAGAACAGAGAAAATCAATCAAATTATCGAACTTAGTTAACTCGAGGATGTGCTGGCGTCTTACGACAGCGTTCGAAAATGGAGGTCACTTTCTGGTCGATGCAGGAACTCGATGGCATAACGATCGAATGGCATGATCTACAGACTCCAAATCTCTATGTATGCGTGCTACGAAAGCAAAAGTACTCCTGCGTTTGATCTTGCAACAATTTGGGATCCAGATTCAGTTCTCCAGGGATTCTAGCGGCTCTTAATATTGTATTTTTGTAAACCATGTACTCCGCGGTCTCACTCGACGTACCACTGTCGAGTGAGAAATTGTTCACACCTATATATCTCTACCGCTCCCTGTCTGATTTCTCGAAGGTTAATAATCATCCTGAGGAAAGTGGTGGCTAGTGCCCAGACGAACTTGAAGCTGCTACATACCAATTGATCATGATTGCGTTGATGGCTGTGGAGAAGAGAATGGAGAGACATACCTTATACTAAGACAGTCAACCCTGGACAATTTTGTGAGCTGTCCAGAGTTCAATGGAGCAAGAGCAGTCTAAGGGTATCTATTGGTTCTTTGATGATTGCAACCGTGACCAGACTCCCACCCTGTTTATGTGCAGGGTAGGCACAGTTGAGAAATAATGCTTATACTTTCGGGTATCTAGAAAATAAACTTTTGAGATATAGTAAAACTGTATACAATAAACCACGTACGAGGAAAACCATTGTGGGATCTTACATATAGTTTGGGTGAGGGTATCACAAATGCCACAGCACCTAAAATGCGTGAGCACTCAATGCAACTCTAAGGGGTGCAAAATCCATTAGCTTTTCATTCAGCGTGATCGGCGTTCAATCCGCCGACGTCATACTGCATCTACCGAGCAGGATGGACGCGTTAAGTATTATGTGTGATTCAACATTGTCCGACTCGTTAGTATGGTTTTGCAAAAAGTATGATTTGGTGACGAATAGTATGATTTGTCACACAAAAATAGACATGTTAACCTGTATAGTTAGGGCATCGCATCTGCTGCGGGAGACTGTAGGAGACTGTCTCCAAGACAGTGCCTGGGACAAACCGCACCTCACGAAAAGTATGAGGACATCCCGTCTGACACGAGGTTCACAAAAGTACCCAGAAGCAGTAACAATGTAGATAAACTTAATTTTACTATCTATGTGATACACACATACACGAATTCACTATTTGATTACTGTGAAGCGCAACACTAACACTGTACTAAACAGACATACTGTTCCATAAACCTCTTCACTGATGGATCATTAAAAAAATGCCACAAGTACATCCGAGTCATGGCTAGCTTCTTGAAATGCAGCCAAGTTGTCGATCGTCGTAACTGAGGTGGATGGAACAGGGGCGAGCCATTCCGCGGGGCTACGCTCGCAGCAGTTATGGAACCGCAGAGGAGCACTAACTGCTATGTGATTAGCCATATCAATATCTGCTGGTGAATCATCACCTGTGTTAGCATGGTGGTCCGAGCCGTTTCCATCTTCAAGAGCAGGTGTGACTGGGGGAAGCTATGAGTGAATGTTTAACCTTGAATTGACGCGAACTCCTTCAGGCCAGATGTTCTTCAATTCCCCGCTATGGAGCTCTGCTATTTCTGCGATAACCTCAGTACGATGGGCGGGGCGAACTAGCACGGCCGGCACTGCTTCACACTTGACGTTTGTACATTGAACCTGCATGATGGTTACTTGCTATCCCTAAGCAAGGACGATTCATGGGAGGGACGTACTGGGACTCGTTTATGTTGGTGGTAGAAGGGGGAATGTGGTGGACAGCGAAGAAATGGTTTCGAACCAGCGAGGAGTAATGTCACGTGATCTACCACTTATTCAACCGAATCGCATTATGGCAAAATAATACTCTTTTGCAGAATCATACTAACGGGTTACATGTACTTACATAGTACTTACTTGGTATATACTCTCTACCGAGGTCTATATCGAATTATATAGAGGCCGGAGCAACATGAGCTGAGGATTGGATTCAATTGGGACAATGCGACTCACCACATATGGGGTGACGTTCGGGTTAAAAAATCTCCCCAGACGATCAACGCAAATACTTGTGGATCAGTAGGGTGCGGCGCCAGTGTATACAACAAGACCTCCGCACTCAGCTTCAGCAACGTCAAGAGCATGACAGTGGGCGGATATGTCTATCATAAAAAAAAGCCTGCAGGAGCTTCGAGATAAAGCTTCCTGTCTGTATTGAATTTACGAAAAGGGGCTTAAGTCGCAGTACGTTACTAGCCCGTACTTTGTTGTTCGAGTAAATTAATGGTCAAACAAATATACGTATAACAAACAGGGCTTTTGTTTGAGATTTGTAGCAAAGGCACACACTGAACAAATAATTAAACTTTGAGATCACCTTAGTACAGGAAATTTAAATTTACAGCATGGGAACTCCCGGGGATTCGTTCAAAATTCTAAATGAAGAGAAGAAGGCACATTGCGTGAGTCTCAAGGTTCTTTGGAAACACTGTAAATATTTGAATTAGATCCTAAACGTGCAGGTAATTCTTGTAGAATAAATAGCATAATTAGTCAGGTGCAGCTGCGGTAGGATTACAGTACAATTCTGGCGGAACAACAGAGGGACAAGAACAGGATTTGACAGTATCAAGACAATACAAGAAATCGGGAACACAATAACGCAGTCCTCTGGCCTCCTGGCCGTTGAGAACCACTGGGAGGTAACTTGACTTCGACGAGGGGTTGGTGTAATGGGTCATATGCTGCTGGCAAGTCTATTTCTTGCCAGGGTCGCCATACACACACATCTTTGCCCACCTCGAGACCTACTGAAGAACTCGCCTTTCCGTTACCTGAAAATAGAAAAACGACCGTCCCTTGTTGAGGGGGGGAGCCATCTCCTTCCCGTGTTTCCTGTAATACTTCTCTACATGTCGTGATAGCATTACGTGGAAGCCCATTGGAGATGGAGGGTGACCCAGGATGTTTCGTACAGGATAAGATAGAGACTACGTGGAGACGGATGTCTTCTTTGGGATATTTCGAGCCTTCAAGTTGCTTCACGAACGCGGATTGCCACAGCGAAAAATTCGTATTTGATCGCGATAGTAGATTTTCCGCACGCTCCGCGAGACCACCCCTGTACGAGATTATTGCATGGTTTATTTTCGATATTGTTGACTGACCTTATAAACTTGGGTCCATAATCTCTAGTAGGCTTTTGGGGGCTGAGCTCAAGGCCACGAGCTAACTCGACAAGTTCGAGGCTCACAGACTGGGTCTTGCGAGACTCACGTACCGACCGCGCTAATATCTCAGCTCGTTGTGTGTGAGATTTGGACGTATCAACCGTTTCGGTTTCGTTTGAATCTGGCCTGATGTCTGGCCGTAGAGCGGGAAGTGGGAGGGAGACGAGCTTTCTGTCGGACTCGGTAGCCTTTCCTTTCGGGGAAGCTAGGCGAGAAATCGCGTCTTGGAGATGTGGTAGGCGCGATGTCATACTGTTTCGCCGGCTCTTGTTATCTTCGGTACCGATAATCGTGGGGTCCTGAACGGATAGCAGAGGAGGTAGAGGGAGAGGAATGAGCTTTCGATCGGATTCAGTAGTTTTCTCCTTTGGGTGAGCGAACGGAGAGGGGACATGTGGGAAATGTAGCAAATGCGAGGTCATAGAGCTAGACATTATTCCATCTTCGGCTTTGAGTGTCGAAGTGCTTTGGTGGGGAGAAGTAAGATTCTTGGTTAGAAACTGATTCTGATCTCCTGTCATTTCCTTGAACGAGGGTGGTTTGAGCACGCGCAGCGGTGTGCGAGGAGTCACGGCGGTTATATTTCCAGGATCATTCGAAATATCACTGGATTCTGTCGTATGCTGAGCAGTGAACACGTCACACCGCCTTGGGACGTGAGGCTCAGATGTCTGCTTAGTGGACGTCGTAGGGTCCCCAAATATAGACACAAAGTCGGGGAATGCAGTCAAAACGCGATGTGTGCTACGAAACGGAGACGGGTTCGCCGTAGACCTTTCCACAGCGGAACCCTCAGAGAAATTTTGCGACGGTTTCGAGACTCGCATTGGGGTCCTTCCCTGTCCAGATTTTGCTTGCGGGCGCCTAGGAGTATGGTCAAAGACCGTAGCGAGATGTTTGACCGTGTGTTCAGTATTGGGGATATGATTTTGGGCTCGCCGTCGTTTGGAAGGAGAAGGAACGACATCAAACGACGACTCGAAACCAGGTGGTTGAAGTCTTCGTTTTGGCTTGGTCTACGCCCGTTACTAAGATGGAAACAGGTGTAAGAAGTGGAAACCTCACGTCCTTCTTTTTTGAAGGGGATCCCTCGTTATCCATAAGCATACTGCAGAGAATCGAGCGGAAGCCTCCCACTGTGCCGAATCATCATGTCACGTGGTCTAAGCTGACTCATCCTGAGCTTAACCACGACCAAGGTGAAGACAGACGTTCGTCAGCTTGATAATATGGACACAACCTATCTTATAATATCTAGAGCTGGTGTAATCTGAATCCAACACCGATCGAGTTTTCCTGCCAATATGTAAGTCTACTGTTCATTCAGCTTGAAGTTCGAATGATGGAATACGCAGGACTCGGAGTAGTTATTTCTTTGAGAATAATTATAACTTAACACTTGTGCCGAATGCACATCAGCAATAGTTGGTTTCCACTGCAACCAAGGTCCGCAGCCCGCCGCTCAAAGGTTGAGCGTACGTACCGCGTTTCATTTTTGTTGGCATACAATTTAATTTATACCAATGAGATTGCAGACAGACACAAATCAAGAATAGTTGAAGAGAGTATTCTAGAACACAAAGCTTCCCAACTAAACGGATCCATCTAATCAGTCATATTGATGCTCCAGTCCCTCGTAAAAGCGTCAAAAGCTTGCTGTGGGATCACACTTGGAATATAAGATCTTGAATATTACTAATTTAAGTTTGGTTTGATTAATGGTTGTGGTCGTCGTCAATCTCTTCCATTGCCGTTCACTGCATCACCCTCTCAACAAGACCAACCCCACTCGAACCATACCTCACCGCAAGACTCGAAATTACACAACATTTTCGCTGCGGAGATTACGTCTGTAGGTTCCAGAGCATCTTTCCGACATGCATGCGATGCATAAATTCAACAACTCCGGTAATCGAATTGGTTTCATATTTTCACATTGAACGATGCGAAATAAGCTGATGTATGTCCGTATTACGTCTTTACCATCGATTAATGACACAAACGGGTACAGCTTTGAGGATGATTCCAAGACATATCTCTATGGCGGTTCAAACACTTGGCGATCATGGTTTGGTCATAATTTGACTCGGGGTTTGCAAGATGGTTGTCTTCCAAAGTTACTTGTTCCCCTCCACGTGTTTCTCTTGCGTACTCGAAGTGGCATGCCACTCCCTTGGCTGTCGATCATGCTGCTTATGGGCTTACGCACGCAAGCACTTATTTGATCTTCTCCCTTGAAATATATTGAGATTCCACGATTGTGATTTTTTCACATCGAACGTCTTCCCCCCACGGTGAGCCCTTTGAACTCTCGATTTAGATTCAGCCGAGCGTCGACTAAACTAACTTGAATTTAGGAATTTAGGTTATCTCCAGCATGCTCAATACGTGCATGTTTCCTCATGTCATGGTTGTGCCGAAAAAAGAAAAAAGAAACAGGAAAAATAGTTCGAGTTGCAATTAAAAGTATCTACAAGGTCTAATTCATTCATTTCGAGGTGTCGTCCAATTTAACTTATCGATGATAAATGGCTTTCGGCTATTGTTAGTTTTTGCATTCCCCCCATACCTTCATTATGTAATATTTATTTTGCCTTGAGATTGGAATACATTGTGGGATTGAGTGTCCTATGTACAGGATGTTTTATTTTGAATCTCCGACTACGAACAAGACGAAAAAGACGAGAAGTCGCTACCGACAGGATTCTTCCGTACATTTAAGGCTCCAGATGCGCTTACCTGTGACGGCTCCTACCGTTCCCACACAGTAAACACTCACGGTGATACTGCAAGATGAACATAAATAACGTCATAGCCTGAGTATAAGAAGTCTCCCGCGGCCGTCGTGGTCTTTCCGTTTATTCTGGGAAGGATGTGCCTCAGGTGCCACATAACATCGAGATTGAGGAAGTCGAGGTGCGGGGAAAAGGTGTTTGTGGCTGAATCTAGCCTTCCCTCAATATCTTGACACGGGCGAAGCCGTGCAATTCCGTCATGCATGTGGTGATACTTCTGCCAGTGGTCACTACATACCAGTAGGTGAGACAATTTACCCGACAATTGAAGGCATGGTGGTCACATTATCAGCGTAATGCCCACAACTCCTCTGCTTGTTCTCTGTTCAAACTTCAGAACGCCGGTCGCTGACACCCCTGAGATGCAGCGGATGCACGCTTAAATGAACCCAAGCCAGGGTTGACCTGAGTTAAAGTTCGCCAGCGTTGATCTCCCTTGCGTCCACGTCTCCTGACAATTCCCTGTCTGCATCTGGGGCTGAGATCGTATCGCGCCCTTGAACACGCCGAGAACCCCTAACGCGAAGTGGAAATTTAAAACTTTGCATCAAGTTTTTGTGATGCCTGAATATCATAACATGGCACTCCGCGTACCGGGATCAGGATTAACCACCATGGTGTTAAGCTTGGGTCATCCAACGAATTGGCTTCACACTGGCAGCTTCCTTAGAGGCCTGGGTTCTTGGAGGTTTCGGTCGACGTCATGTGTCTCAAGCGGGCTCGAGGTTTTGAGAACCAGGAACGCCGACGGCGAAAATCAAGCCTGCCGATTACATACCACGGCGAGTCTGATGGCCAGACAGCCGTCTAAGAGAATTACCGTCTGGCACATTTGACCCTGGGGTGTTCCCGAGAATTCCGGTGATGGTGAGTTATGCATGTGAGCATCCTCAGATGAACATAATACTCAACAGTCTGAGCAGAAACCTCCGGCTTCTGGAACGCCAACAGCTCACGGGTTACAGGGTAATAACCATGATTGGTGAAGGGTCGGGGAGGACATTTTCCTCTCATCCTTGGCGTGGACTCTGGCCAACCCTCGCACGGAGAACGTGCGCATGAGGTGGGGAACGTGGTTGATGTGTGAAGGTGTCTGACTTCAACTTTACGAGTTTTCTCTAGCACCTCAATCATTCTTTCCTATTATGTTTCGCACACCGGAGCTTCAAATTTAACCCTATATAGTAGCCGTGTGTGCATGCCATCCAACTCGCACTCAGATTCGCACGTGATGGTGAGCTCTTTGGATTTCACTGGCGGGCTCCCGTGTAAATCCCAAGCCTTCGAGAAGTCTGATGTACACTGCATAGGTAATTCTTGGAACGCTGCTATTTCGTAGCAGATTCGCTGCTGGACTCGTCAATCGACGCGCATGGCATCCGCACATGCCGCACATACAGGGTGTAAGATTAGCCTTTGAAAAGCCTTTAAACTCTGGATTAGGGGGTTTGAGTGAGTGAACTCATCTCGTCTATTTTCAATGCGATGCTTAAAATTTAAAATTGTACACCATGACTTGCTCGCCGATGCCCCGCATGCTGCAATGTCCTGAGACCGATCGTTACCGATCACGGGTTAGAGGCTGTTAGAGGAGCGCGCCAGGGACGTACCTAATGACGTCCTTTGTCTATGCCGGTGACAAGACCCCGGCGACGCCACCACCCTGGAGCACCTATTGGGCTATATCCGAAACGTGAAAGAACCTAAAAATCAAAAGACTGGGGTTTGCAGAAAGTCCAAGTAGGGACACCCGCAGGAGATCCGCTCCCCCCGGAAACGTTCGGGCTTTTCGGACGGTGTCAGGAGTATTCCCCCTTCAACGTTTGCGTCCGGGGTTAATATCCATTTTGAGAAAACACATTAGGAAATTCATGGTCAGTGAGTTATACAACGTTACAACATACTTGAGCGACACATTTGAACACTGTTGGAATGCGAACTGAAGTACAGGCGAATGAATTCTCCGCGCTAACTGAATGGGTGACGAAACACGAAATGACTTCGAGGTTTATTTATTGCAATGCCAAGGTTTTAGGTTTAGCGGCGTCGATCACAAGCTTAACTTGAAGCCGCCTCGACGTCGCTTTCGGTCTTGGGGACACTTGGAGCTGGTTTCGATAGAAACAGATCAGGTGAGTGACGACTGTTGCAAGGGCTGACAGCAGCTATAATTACAGTGGGTTCTACTATTGAAGCCTACTAGACTGGCAGAACGCATTGAATCATTGAGACTGACGAGAACGTATTAATACTGCTGGCGCAGCGCCACGACGGGCCTCCGCGCCTGTCTGGTGGCCGGCTAAACAGTGGAATGTTGAACGTGGTCCCTGTGCCTGCCGCATTCTCCAAGATGAGCTATTTATGATGCCATAAGTTGAACGTTCATGGCGCCATAGCTAGTTTGACCGTTGGCCAAATGGCGAAATACGTTACGTAAATCGTTTTATTTTTCTCTGTGGGTCACTTCTCATTAACGATACATATTACTCTACATCCTCAATGTCCCAAACGCATGCATGGTATATCATTGGTATCGATGCGCATGAGTGCCTGGCTGGAACTTGCAGCCAGAGCATACGTCGTCTGAAACGGCTACGACTTTTGGTAGGTCCGGACCCCAGTACTATGGCATACGTTCAGCTACATCGCGGAAAGACTGCAATGGGGCTCACATCAACACAACGACGCTTATTACACGAGCTACACGATGGAGAGTGTTTGACGCTCTTCGTACACCGCGAGCTGCCACAATCAACAATGGCCGCGACGAGTGTTCGGGTAAAGTGCTACGAAGAGTACTGAGTACGCCGTGATGACGCGTCACGAAGGGGACTGGACATACCCCGCACCCCCGGAACTGGATGCCTTCCCTGTAAGTTAACGCAAGAGTGAATACTTGAAGAGTACACAGTGAGGAGGGAAACTGACGCTACACGGCGACACATGGCTAGAGATACAGGGGGATGAAGGTTACGGGAAGGATGTGGTATACGTGCGTTTCGCAGGCGGGGGCTCGAGGGAAAGTATGGCCATAGCGGCAGGGTTTATATGCATTGGGGGATGGAGGACAAGGACAACAGTCACACGGGACCATATTAAGATCCGCTGTACCGGTCCACACCGGTCCAAGCTAGATTTGCGTTGGAAGCGCCCAACTGCGAACTGTGTGCCGCATGAGATCCCAGTGATCCCCGCCTACGACTGGGTATTTGGCTTCCCAGCGTCCTTGTTCGCCGGCCCCTGCGGCATCCTCGCGAACCCAGGAAAACTTTAGTGGATTTCTGCGACTCCGGTCGCATGTGGCGACTCGAAGCACACAAAGAATTCGAATTCATAGGCAACGTCGATTACCGTGTGGTAAAGGTATGCGATATCTTCAACCACTTTCCAGCACGCATTAACCTATCAGGCCAAATCTCTCTTGTTCCTTCCGACTTTCCCTCTCAAACCTGCTGACCACCTCTTCTCGATTTCCCCTCGTTGTAGATACCGGATGTGTCTTGTCAGTCTTGTCGCGTGTCTATGCAGTCCGTAGACGTAATTTACGACTGCTTCTGCACGACCTTCTCTGTTATCGCACTAGTAAAGATACCAGGCAACTGCTAATGACGTCGGGTCTATTTAGCAGTCGAGTGTACATGTACGTACACCCTATCGAAGTTAGTGGGAACCGATTTGATGACTGATAATGAAATCACGGGTTCCTTGTCCACTTTACCGCTCCTTACAAACGGTACCGTTCACGCAAGAGGGCTTGACAAAGGGCGCTCCTCATTGTTATCTAGGGCAGACTCCGCGCCAATGATTGCAGAAATACCAGCATAAAAAAAAGAGGGGAAAAGGCCCCGGTGTTGCGTTGCAAACACAGAAACTGTACGAATGCCGGGAGTCGAGAGCGCCGGATTTACAGAACCTGGACGCAATTGGAGGATCGTGGTGGTCATCGTCATCGGGGAACCGCATTTTGGGTTGATCGTGTTCTTCGGAAGCAATCTAACTCCATGCATCGGGCAGCAGAATGCGGTGAAAGGAGCTTCAGGAGGTGCTTGGAAGAGCCTATCAGGGGTGCACAGCGGCGCATCCCGCCTAGGTGGTAACTCTCATCTCCATTCCAAACTCATTTCCGAATAGATCGCACCCCGACGCCGCAGCTCTCGCGTAGTATGTGTATGCACTGAGAGTATTGATAGCTGTGGGTGCTATCATAAATACAGTTCGTAATCCATATACCCTGGTGCGTGAGGGCCACGTACTTGATACGGTATGAATAGTCCGAAATGGGACCCTATCGCTGCGCAATGGTCTAGCATTCGCAGAGGAAAGTGCGAATTGTGTACGTACAGATAATGCGAAGGGAAGAGCGGAAGACAGCACGGTGTGTTCTCCCCGTCGCGTGTAGAAGACTTATTGACCAGACACGATTGTGTTTGGTGGGGTGCCGTTCAGCGAAACCCAAAGATCGGAATGCGGGTTAGTGACGTGGGTATTGCCTTTTCCCCATGGCTTATGAGAATAGCCCAGCCGTGGTGTATGGGATGGAGCACAAATCTGCAGCCAGCTCAAAGACGTAAGAGCGTGCGGCGCTAATGAGGAAGGCTGTCGGAACTTGAAATCAAATCCGGCAGCACCCGCGGCCGGGTCTCTCCTGGTATGGACGCGTTCACGGATGTCAGTCTGCTTGGAACATTCTCTTGCGCCAATATAGACCTTTCTAACCCAATGTCTTCTTTTTCCTCATCAGCAACTCTCTATCGCCTTCTTAAACAAGGAATGGCTTGTTAAAATTGACAACGCCACCTCACGTCCATACCTCTTTGTCGGCTGTTTCTCATTCACTTTCTCCTTATTTGATAACCGAGGTGCAACCCACAGAAGTTCCATTTCTCGGCCGAGGGTGCTTGCAACCTCTTAATCACGGATACCGCCAATGTCTGGTTCGAAGGTTCGTTTACTTTAATTATTACCACCCCTTTTATTCTTCTATATGTACTGGGAAGCTGAAGAACACGAAGCTGTTGGATCCAAACAGGTTGCAAGACGCTGGAGACAGCTAAATAAAGACGGAGGGCCATTTGCGAACCAGGATCAGGAAGTTGCCTGGCGGACGAGGACATCCAGAAAGCTCACCTCCGCTCATGCGTTAAAATCCATACAAGAGTCAATTTTCTCTATCGAAGATTCGTATGATGCGGTGATTATACCTCGTTGCCCTTGACCACGCTCACTAACTCGACTATCGTCTTTTTTTTACCGAATACTTAGGACCTGGCCATCGAGTTGCAATTTTCCGACTGCAAATGGCGCTGGGAGTGTTATACCCTTGGCCCTAAGACCTCTGCGCAGATACTCTCAAAGCAATTGATTCTACCCCTCCTCAGCGTTACTCACTTAGCGTTCACTTCCGCGGACCCCGTCTCTGAACTTTCGACAGAAGACCTGCAGCAAGTGATTGATTTTTTGGACTGACCATAAATGGAACCAAAATGAATATTAATGATAATCTTACAGGCAGTGGACCAGGTCGCGAGAACAGGCCGTCGGGCACAGGATATACACGTGCGGCAGACCATGTCGCGTCCCCGTGTAACAACTACACTAGCACGCATGTCAGCCATGTTTAATTTTGCAGAGCCCATACGTGAGCTTCGCTTCTTCATACTCTTCCTGCCGATGTACTTTCGATCCCATTTCCGCTTTTAGCTCCTGTTGTCTCTAGTTTGGAGGAATTGGAAGCGCAGGATGTCAACATGGATGCAGCCGAAGAACATGCCCCCCATCCTTCCACTGACGCGCCAATGCCATCATTAAACACTGTGACTGAGGCCCAGCACGAGGTAAGTACATTCTCCAGCCACCACACCCTCTCTTCTAGAAATGTCCAAATCTCTTCATATTCACATCCGATCATTAATCTCAACACTCAATGTGATATGAATTCCACTCTCTATATACTGATTATTGATTTAAATCTCAAAAGGCGTCACCGCCGCCAAAGCTTCCCACGTGCCCGGAGAAGTCGAGGTCAGCTTCATCTCCCCGCACGCAACCATCTAGTCCCCATCGGCTTCCACTACCCGATCCGCATCGGAGTCCTTCCCCGGCATTGCGGCAGAAGCAGAGGGCCGGACACACCAAAAAGGCAACGACAGTCCTCGACTCGTCGTCGGCCACGGAGCCCGAGTCCGGTGATGATCGAGCCCACAATGTTCCCGTAATGCAGACGGCCAATAGATCACCTGCTCCGCATCCACAATCAGATTCCGAATCGACGCCGCCTCGTCCTGCTGCAAAAAAAGCAAAAATTAACTCACGGCTTGTGTCGGATGATTCTGACTCGGACGTTAGGGAGCAACGACAGGCTAAGGGAGCTAGGCCCGGTCTGGCCGTGCGCGTGCGACAACCTATGAAACGTGGGGGGAGAAGGTTCTGATAACCACGTTGAAATTGCGATGGTCCATGGCACTTTTCTTTTAGCTTTGATTTTCCAACATAGCTATACCATTGCCTCCGGATTACATGCGGAGAATCTCAAGTGCCGGTCAGCAGCGTCTGTGGCGGCCGTTTGCTTCTTCGGCGCCCGATGCTCTCCTCGCGTGGAAGGCAAGAGCTTTTGGGTAATAATAATACTTTATGAAGAATGCTATCACGATATCCCTTGGCCTGTTAGGAGTGCTAGTGATGCTGGAGGATGTGCCTTGAATCTGCCAAGCTGTCTGCTTCCTGGTTTACGCCCAAGTCCGATTTAGGTTGAGCCTAGGAACCGAAATTAACGATAAGCTAAGGCGACAACATGTGAGATATCACAGGGTGCAGATTTTCAGAGCTAACTCAGAAGGCCTAGAGTAACGACGTGGTACATGCACTTCAATTATTTCGTTAATAAATGGATAACCAGGACATGACGCTCGTTGAACAAATGTAGCTATACAAGGAACGGAGCCTAAAAATGCACATGCACAAGAATCGAAAACAACAAATAGCAGATGATCATGACAGCAAAAACAATGATTGATAATAATACAGCATAACGCACAGTTCCTCGATTATATCGAGATTCGGAACGGGCCAACATCCTTCAAATGCGATGCACGATGGGCACTTGTTAGTATCGGCGTCCACGTTGAGACTGTGCCTGGGCGCGTTCGATGCAATCGTCACATTTGGTTTGGATATAGTTTTGGACGAGACGTAAATCATTATATATCTAAACCAGACATTAAATAAAACATATTGTCACGACATGCAGCTGATGACACTTACTTGGATGCAGTAACACGTCCTCGCTGTGCGATGCATATGTGCAGCGCTCTTGGCACAATTGGGTTGGTTGCAATCCGTGACTTTTCCCGTGTAGTATAGCCGTTTATAGCAACCACATCCACGATAAAAATCTCCCTGTGTTCTGTCAATGCCGACATACAATTATTTTCCTGGACAAAGACTGACCTTGCTGAGAGCACGGTCGCGTGAGCAGCCCGAAAAGATGTGTCACATCAACAAGCGAAGACTTACCATTCCGCAGTGCACATCCTGAGAGATTCTGTACGACTTCTGAGGGTGTTGGGGAAAAGTTTGAATGGTAGGTTATACCAACAGACAGGTTGCATGCACGAGGTGGCTGCGAGGCAGGGTAACGCGAAAATGGGCTGTTGAAAAGGCGAGAGAACCGAGTTCCCAAGCTTAGAAGCCAGAAGTGGAAACTATAAGAGCATCATCTGGTGATAGGGAAGGGTAAAGAGGCTCTGCTTCGGCTGTGAAGCTCAAAGGACCGCAAAGGTCACGGCACCAAGTGCTCGGTGCTTCCCGGCTGAGTTTGCACTCTGAAGCTGTACTAGTTAGTACTCAAGAGCTGAAGTCCATCAATACATCCCCAAAACCAGTCTAATTACCGAAAAAAAACCAAGGTCAAAGGTGGGCAATGTGGCCAGTAGGGCCCTCAGGGATCCTTCGGGACTGCCAGGCTCACCTATTTCTTCAGCACTGCCAGCGCACGCGCCGGTAGGGCCATTGAGCCTTCTTTGCCCTTCGATGAAGTCATCTGGCTTGTGCCACCATTTTGGGTGTCCTCGTACATTTTGCCAAGTTGAGAACAACCCCCTTCTCATGCTAATCTTCGCAATCTTCGCGAGGAATACCTATGGGATACAGTCGTCAATGTGGCGTCAGCTTTTTCAAAGGTCCCTGGGCTCCCGCGGTTTTAACGGCAGAAACAACGTGCAGTAGACTACTGCATGTTCTCCTTCGCATTATCCTAGGCGTACATTGGGTTTCTGAAACAGCCAGCTGATGGGCCCTCGGCCTGCCCCGCTCTTCGTCTGCCATTCATTTCATTCATTCATTCCCTGACGCCCTTGCTTCCAAAATTGATTTCTTGGAAAATAGAACAACATTGTCCGGTCTTTCCTTTGAGGCTTTTCTTTCATCAGAAACTAGTTGAGGGGGGATCTCAAGGCACAGGTTGGGACGATCATTATGATTTCCGAGTCTGTCAAGCTGGTTCTCCAGGGCCAACTTGAAATCTTTCTCTGGTTTTAGAATGCTTCCTGGAGCGATTTTTAGCTATCTCCGACTGATACATACTTCATTCATTTTCCCCTCAAACACCAACTGCAGAGCTCATTATACCGCCAGGCCATGTTGCCATATGCTCCCACTAGGAGCAGCCATGGCCTTACATCAAAGAAATTCTCAAGCCTCTTTACTTGCAATGCTCGAGAGGCTCTTTACAATAGGCTCAGTCCCATGACGGATCTACACATGGAGCAGCCTGAGCTTATCCACGTTTCCAGGCAGCATCTTTGGAACCAACCGGGTATGTTACAAATTCCTTAGTGTATGACGACTATTTGAAACTTGTATTCCACTGTTTTTCCCATCAGAGTAAACCCTCGTGATCTGTTATCTAGACGTCAAGTCCTGATTCATCATGGTTCAAGTGGAGCTAACTTGTCTAGGGTTCGAGGTTTATGCTTCTAAACTACCTAATGCTGGGACCCATGATTTGCCTTTTATTCAGGCACCCTTACGATCACACGGTGCCATGGCCGTTTCGAGATTCTCTGTGATTTGAGGTGTCCGTGTGGAAGCTCTGGGCTCTGTTTCTCATCCCATGACTATCAGTTCCAAATCTCTTCTACCCGAAGGTATCCAGGGTAGCGGGATTACTTCGGTGTGTCAGCGCGATAATCGACGATTGCAACGCAGGGTCGCTTCCGAGCATCCTGCAATCGAATCAGCATCTCCCCGCCAGATACGAGGCCCTTCCAACCAACATGAGTGAGCGCAAGCCTAGGTCACAAGTACAAGTCACAAGTTCGTTCGTGCACTTGGCCTATCAGGCTTGTGACCTTTGCTACGCGCCGGATTCAAATGGTCAAAGGCTGCCGCTTCCCCGCACTCTCACCGGACGAGGAATCACTCTGAAAATAGTGTACGATTCAAACCCACGCCTCCCTCTGCCGGACTAGCCTATAGCCCGGACCCTCAGCTAAACTTAATTATTTCGCATGTGGGTTTTCATTCCTGCGGTCTTCTTGAGCTACTAATACTTGTACACTGCCGTAAGACACTTCGCCGGTAGGTCTAGCCTGAGTTCTGTTCTCATGTGAATTCCTGTATACCGTTGGTACGCATACACACGGAATTTGATTTCGTTGTTAGTGAGCGACGCGTCGATCACGTGTTCTACGCGCGTTCTCATTTCTACACCAAGTACTACGACCACGACCACCTTCCTTGGTTGTCTCCCGTTCGGACCCACGACTCCCATACTCTCCTAGATTCTTTAATACAACAGTTTCTTCTTCTGTAAAGATCTCTCGGGACTCACGTCACAGCCTGATCTACTAAATTCGGCAATTTGTATCCAGAGTTCTTTTCTCATCATTAGATATGATATTTTTCCTCCTATTCTCTTTGTCTCGTTTGGCTATTCCCGTGGTTGCGTGTGAAGGACAATGCATAGTAGATGTGACGAACGTACGTCCTTCCCCCCACAACTAGCAGATTGATCGACCACCACGGTACTTTCAGGCGTTTATCGGAAATTACACCAAACCTATGAATCAAGTCTTTGCCGATGCTGTTAATATTCTTCCTCGCCTCTCACATGACTTTTGGCCTCAATTGTCTCTTTCTAATAGGCCGACAAGATATCGAAACTCATTCTGCCCTCAGAAAACTCAGTGTCAGTGTTGAAGCTCATGAGCCCGGTGAGAAACGCATATAGCCAAGATGCATATTTCACGATGGAAACGGCGATATTCCCATCGTATTTTCACGGCAGTAAGCAAGCACTTGCATATATACACTTCAATATTCCTCATTTATATATTATCTCAGAGTGCCAGGTCAACGGCATTGACCCGGCAGGTTGCCCTAATCCAGACTGTCCAGTGTACGAGTCGCTATACATTATTCACGATAACTAATTTTCAAAGTTTATTCAGTGTATGCGGGACCCCAGGTTCTCTTGTATGTATCTTCATAAATAAGCTAATTTCTCCGCCTTTGTAGTTGATCGTTTAGAGCAGGTTCATTTTTACGACGAATTGAAAACTATCGCATACAACGCCACCTCCATCAACCTGGCCAACATCACTAGGTCCTCCAGCAACACATATAGAGCTGTTGAAGCAGCTGTGATAAATGAACTTCGTGGAGGAGCTCGATCTCGTCGATCTCTGCGTTCCGTCTCAGGTGTCTCTCGCCCAAAGGAACTTGGGACGAAGCCCGCCGCGTCAATTGTCAAAAATCTGCAAAAAAGAGGCGCGATGTCTGATGATCAAGCTAAAGTAATTCTGAGGAAGATTTTTCAGGACATGGAAAAAGATTTGGCTAAGAGTTGTGGTGAAAAGCCAGGCCTGCCAGATTGTAGCTGGGAGCATAAGATGAAGGTAAGGCCTATCTCTTGAGCCGAGTTTGTCAGTCACTTACAACGTAATAGACGTTTATATTGTCATTCCCATAGTATTGATGAGGTCACATCACACTCTTTAATAAAACTTCTAGCAAGTCCAATTTTACATTAAGCTTTGAGTGTGACAATTAGACGCGTGACGTCACGCGTATTGAAAGGCTGTGTGCAAAAGGGGAAGGATAACACGAATCATAACTTATATATATATGCAGCGATTTTAGCCCTAAAATGATCTCAATGATATTTGTGGCTTTGACGAGGCGGCCTGTGCTGCGATCTTGCTACCACCGCCCACCGCCTGTCTTATAGACATCTCTAACGTGTCACGGACACCTTGGTTCAATTTGCCTGCGACTTCCTTGAAAGCAACGGGAGACCCAGTTGCGAACCCAAGTAAATGGGTTACGGTCAGCACGTGGATTGGGGAAGAAGGCGACTTGGATGGGTCGAGGAGCAATACAAGGGTTGGAAGGAGAATGCCGAGTAGGTTTGGACCTAATAGCAAGTCAATACTCCCTCTCCAGTAGGCAGAGAAAAGGCCTACGAGAAGCCTCCGGGACGGCCGACAAAAACGTCGAAAATGCCTTAAGTATTTCTTCCGTAGCAGGACCTTGAGCTTTTTGCGCGTCAAACTCATCGGCTAGGGCTGCCACACTTGCGATGTATGTAATTAGGCCCGGAACCAGTAGCTTGACACATTGCTGCAGCAACGCGTTGCCTGAAGATGCTGCAGTGACCAGGGTCTTCGCGCAATGCGCCGCAGTTAGAGAGATCTTGATAACTGTCAGGTGGCGAACACTGGTGACGAAGAAAGTAGCGTACATCAGACGGTTCCTGCAATTTCTGCGAGATAAGGAAACAGCAATGCTCAATAACAGCCTGACTAAATGCCATGGTCGGTGGCACTACGGTCAAGATCAACACTGCTGCTAGCAAGTTGTTCTTGACTTTATTAGTGGAGGATGGTCCGACACGACCACTGAAAAATAGCGGCATAAGCAGGCTTTAATTTAAATCATGTCGAATTGCAAGGCCAGACCTCATTTCGTCAATATGAAGTAAGCAGGCCGAGATGAGTCCGTGCACAAGTCTACCATACTTTGAATCGCTCTGGCGTGCCTTAGAGTCGGAAGGAGGTTCGAGCATAGTCTTTAAAGCAGGTAGTGTTGGACCGGCAAGATCGACCTCGCTACGTTCATCTTTGAGGAGTTCTGAAAGGTTCATTAGTCTCGCAATAGAGGAATGGGCTGTCAAATGCCTACCTGCGTACAGCGACACCGTAACGGCACGAACTTCTTCATGAAGACTAGGTCCAAATGTTGCGCCGATAACAGTGAACGCATTGAAGGCTACGATCAGCAGTCGGATTCGATCAGCAGGCACGTTACCTTCACCCTCTGACCGATGTTGCGAGATGAGCAATCGTGAATTCGTGTGATAGAAATACTTACGTGCGGTGTACGTCTGGGCGCTCGGCAACGCGTGACGTAGCACGTAAGCACATATTCGTAGACAATGTGTCAAGGGAGAATCAGGTGGGAACTGTTTAGGATTTGTTCCCTCACTGAAAGGGTAGAGTCAGAAAACTAATAAGAGATTAACTGGAACAGGGAACCTCATGATCAGATTGGGCGCCTGACTGATTGCCAGAGCAGCGACAACTTCCACCAGATGAACTTGTACAGCGGCCGACTCCGTCATAGCCATACGGTAACAAAGATTACTGAACTCCTCAAATACCACGGGGTCCAAGATGGCCTTTCCAGAGAACTCAGGGCGTACCAAGCTCTTCAGCGCTTCAAGCGCTGTCACAGTGGTCTCGCGAGAAGTGTCGACAGATGTGGCATCAGTCGAAGATGCCGCAAGCGCATCATATACAAGTCCAAATATGATGAAAAAGAAAGCACTAGGCTCACTGCGAGTGCGGAGTTGTTGGTTCAAGGGGGTTATAGTTTCTTTTCCATCCATGGCGGCCAGAATATGAGGGTCATTGGATCGCATGGCAGTAGCCACGGCCTTGAGTATCTTGAACCAAGAATGGTCGTAATACTGAGACGAGTCAAAGGTCAAAAAAATGCGAAGTCGGGTAGGTATATGACTGTACCGGCAATAACGTTTCGCGTCCAAGACCGAAATAAGAGGAGTCAAGTCCGGCGGAGGAGCTTTCTTGCACGGCCTCTGAATCTGCCCGAACACTAGCATAATCTCGGAGAGATGATATCCAAAGTGAAGCGAGAGTGGCACGGTGCGGCCCGACAACATGCAGGAGGTAAGGTTGTCTCACCGTGGCGGTTTCTAGTTCTGCCCATGCGGTGAGGGTAGAAATGCGGAGCATGACAGACGCATTAGGGCTAAGCTCCCCCACATCTCCGATCGATAACATTCCCGACGCTATATTAAGACATAAGAAAATCTGATAGGCTATGACAGTTCTCAACTAACCTTTAGACTGTTCTAATGCTGATGTCAGTAATTTAAGGATCCTGCCCATTTTGGACACATCTCGGACAACACCACAGCCCACGAATACGGCGCAGACTTGGATAGCAGAAGCAAGGATCTCTGGAGTTGAGTCTGAAGAAAAAGCAGGTGTTAACGCCGCAGTTATTGGGGCTTGGTGTTGTTCTAAGAGCAATGCTTCTTCATAATCCGGATCAGGAGATTTTGCAAATACCTGTGGCGAAAAAGCCAGGCTGTCAAGCTACATAGATTAATGGACAAAATCGGACGCACTTCTATTACATCCCTGAGAACAGTTAGGCCCTCAGTACGGATTTCAGTTACGTAGGCTGCTGACGCGGTGAAAGCCATCTTGATGAGGTCAGGAACACGAGACACCAAGAGATTGGATTCCTGAAGACTTTGTTGTCGGGCAAAGGGTATATCTAGGTGTTCACGTCTATTGGAACGCCCTACGACGGTGCATATATCATGCAAGCATTGCAACGCAAATAATTGTGTTTGCCATCGAGCAGTCGAATTTCGCCCAAGGGATACTTGTTCACCCTGACCGGCAAAAGACTCCGCTTCGTCGTCCTGCATGCCGCCACCAGTTTTGGCTGCAGCATCCGTAGCCTGTTGAGATGCAGTTGTGCGCGACATAATCCTTTGACAAAGATCAATCCAGGCCGACGGATTGTGCACCACTGTCTGTCGCAACCAACTAGAGATGATTCCTCGAACACCTTCAGAAGCGGACGCGTCATCCAACATTCCAAATAGGTCTTCAACCAATCGATCCCCTCCAATTTTGGACATGGTGAGAGCATCTTTTTGAACCATCTGGTATAGCGCATTGATTGATGCCATTTTCAATGGTCGACGTGTGGAAGAGAGATATGTGCGCAATGTTCGTACTAAATCACGAATTTCGATTTGTTCTGGGGTAAAGATCAAGAAATGTTGAATGCATTTGATGGCTTCCACACAAATGCCTTCTTCCGGCTCCTGGCGAAACTCCTCCACCAGATCCAGGACTAATGTTCGTGTCGTTACGGACTCTTGTAGCTCAGGTCCAAGCACCCCAATCACCGCATCTATAATTTGACAAACAACCTGGTACGTGGGGAGGTCCCCGCTCAAGTTGCAATTTGTCAATGTGCCACCTTCGGGTTCATGGGTGTCAAGTGTGTATAACTTGAATAGCATACCTAGAGTGCTCGGGATAAACGGTGAATAAGTGAGGCTAGCAGCAATGATGACCTGGCTCAGTGCGCTGAGGGCCCAAAAATGAACTACGGGGTGGGGATCATTGCCAAGGGACATGAGAACATCCACTGCAGTCTTAAGTAGCGGCCCTGCAGCCATGCCACCGACGTGGCTATAGATTGCACCAAAGGCCAGTGCGCATCCTGCCCTTCCGTTTGGATCGCGATTGCTGACGACCCGATCGACCAACGTTTTAACTTGGCTTGTCAGGAAAGAGGTTCCTGAAAGGCTGGCCAATCGCCCCAGGGCCTCGCTGCCTGCGGTGCGTAAAACAATATCTCCCTCAAGAATAGCAACCTATTCAAACATTAGTAGCGGAAAGCTGTGAGAAATGACTTACGTCACCTTAAAGAAGTCAGCGAGTGCGGCCGTTACTTGAGGGTTGCCAAGAGTGTCTTTAGCATGTCTAAAATGTGACGCAGTAGCGGATCGAAGAGCCAACAGTAATGCAACAGTTGCGTTCACGAGGACGGCTGCTTTCCGACCCGTATTCCTTTCCAGTTTTGGGGACCGCACGAAGTCTATCACCTGAGCAATGGCTCGCATTGAAGACTGATTGTCTTGAATGGGAAGCAGTGTTGCAAACAGCTCAATCGCCGCATCGGTCACAGATGTTGCAGGGGGCGGTGGTTCTGGCCAAATGTGCGAAACTTCGGAGGATCTAAATTGACAAACGACTAGGGGATCATGCTCACAGGATCCAATAATAGGTTTGGTTATCTGTGATGCGACTGTCAATAAATATACCAAAACCCACTCAAATAATAATCACCATTACGTCGATAGCCATTTCAATAGTATCCCGATTCGATTTATTTACTTTCTCTGCCTGAGTAGGCGCGTCCTGCTCAGGACCCGATGACCATGGTCCGACATCGATGCTTGTAACACCGTAACCATATCCATCGGTAGAGTGCCAGACAGATGTGAAATTACCGGAGGAAGTCGCGATAGCAGCCTGCACAGATGATCCCGCATAGCCATCAGGACTTGCGAATTGCGACACCACCGATTGTAAAAGGGTACTTTGTAAAGACTCCGTGAGTGTGGAAAACCCGAGTGCCGAAAAGCACTGGTATACACGGCGACGAAGTAACACCTCTCGTGTGGGAAGATCCACGTCTTTAGGGCCAGAGGGGGCTGGTCCGTCTAGTTGCTCATCTACTCTCTGAGCTACAAACGCGTTGGCAAATAGCAGTGCATTACTTAAAAGGGATGCGATTCGGCGCGATACATCCAAGGTGATGAGCACCGGCGAGTTGTGACGTAAGAAGCAAAGAATTGCACCTAATGCACACTCTCGCACATGTAGAAGAAACATCCATTCAGTGGGACTCCGCCCCGTATTCGACGCCGTGTCCTTGCTGGTAGGTTTGGGAAGAGCGTTTCTCCACAGGACTAGTAATTGTGGGAGGTGGGATCGCACGAAATTGGGTCCGAGCGTCATGATGGAAGCAATACAGGTCCAGGCGACTTCAACCTCCACACTTGCGACTTTGACATCATGGTCTCCCGCACGCTTGAGAAGTTGGATAGCCATATCTAACACCTTAGCGCTGATGTCGTACGAGACGTATAATGGTCTCTCAGGGATGACGGTGAAGAGGGCGGAAAGCCCATACGCGTGGCCTAAAGCGCGACGATCGATATCAGAAGGTGCTGCGGGGGTAGACAAGGATGATATGTCCCTTTGCAACATTTCCATGACATTGAGCACGATTTTGGGTAGTCGCAAAGGTGCGGAACGACAAAAGCAACGTAGAGCCCAGGCTGCGCTAATTCGTGTGGAGTGGTGAGGATGAGCAAGGAGATCTACCAATGGACCTGAAAGAGCGTCCTGATGATTCGTGGGTCACCTGAAAGTATGGTGTAGGCTAGCATGAGAGCGTACCTGAACAGGAGGAGGTGCATTGCCCAGTTGTTGAAGCAGCCCAGCTACTTCTTTCAATACCACAACAAGGGTTAGAGGGTTGGGAGCAACTTGACCAGGCATCAATGCCGGCCACCTCTTAAGGTATGACATAGACAACTCTTGGATAGCACCGATCTGACCTTGTTCACTTAACATCCGAGCGCCGATAAGGTCTCGTAGGAGGACCCCAACCAGTTTTCGGATTAGCAACTTCTCGTAACGGGTCAGTGAAGACCGTGGCGTCTGAACAACCTCATACATCAAATGCCTGACGATGAGGGCATAATTGACTTCCACAAAGTTCGTTCCTAGTGTGGTGATCAACGTGGCGTAAAAATCAATAATGCCGATGCGCATTTTGCGTGTTGTGGTCGTCTTGTTGAAATGCGCGGAAAGCTGAAGAAGCATGTTCTCAGGCGGCAAAATAGTCATAGGGGCACCAGTTGAAGGCGGTGGGATCGGAGATTCGTCTTTTTCGTCCTCATCTTGGTCTTTCTTATTTCCGCTTTTCCCAGACGTCTCCCGAGGTGACGGTGTTTTCTGAACTTGAGTCGATGCGAGAATATGACCCGCTAATCGTGCAAGAGAATGTCGGGTCAACTGATCTGCGCCCTCCAGACTCTTTATACATAACGCCACAATTGACTCGACGTCTGCGACGGTTCGGTTACCGTCGTTCGGAGGGAACATAACAACTAGGACCTGTGAAACTTATAAGAAACTGATGACGATCAAATTTAGGAAAACAAACATCTGCGGCAGCTCTTTGGATAGGTAATGCTTTATCAGACAGTGCCGACTTCATTTGTTTCACAATGTCTCTCGACAAGGAATCGGTCACAGCACGAGCAGCGGTGGAAAGTGACTTTTGAAGTGCCATTATTGCATGGAATCGTAGTAGAACTGACTGAAACACGGGCTGAGAAAGCAACTAATGGCGGATCTCCGAAGCCTCTCACATTAGAACTGGTTTTAAGAGTTTTGAGGGATACCAACGCAATTTCTGCCATAAAAGACATGACCTGTGTACACCGAAGATCAGCTACGGGCTCCACATTAAAACGAGAGCGCTCGCCTGCGATCCGTAGACGGCCATGAGGTCACCTATACATGAGAAAGCAGTACTAAATTTGATAAATGCCAGGTTAACTATGAAAGTCTTCACATGAAACTCACACTCGTGCGTCCCTGTCCAATTGCTTCGTCTCCCCTGCGACCTTAACTAATGCCTGCAAGGTGTCGAATAACGATCGCGTCTCGCCACGAGTATAGATGGCCACAAAGCATCGCGCTACGAGATGACGAGTAGGACGCCCAGGAATTGGGAAAGGGTCAACTCCCTTGGCAATGTTAAGTAAGGTGGACTCTAGGTTACTTTGAGCGGGTTTGAGGACATCCTGTTGAAATGTTAGAAAATATTGACATGACCACCCTATTAAGCATGCTAGATCACCATGGGTACGCGTTCGATAGCTTTCTCAGTGGAACAGAGCCATTGAAATAGATAGATTTCGCCATTTTCGCCGCAAACCTTTGCCTGGGCATCTAGTGAGACAAAAGCTAACAGTTGAGATTTAGATGAGTCTCACTTCATCCACTTCGAGATTTACCGTCCCATCCTCGCTCATTGTTGTTGAGCTATCCTCAGTACAGTATCCTGTTGGGGATACAAGCACTTACATAAGTCTCACCCAATCACATAAGCAAGTAACTTGCTGCGTGACAGCACTGCTATTCGCCCTTCAAGCTTAAGCACGGATGGATTCTAGCATATTGTTCATTCAAACGTGGATAACGGTCCTGATGATTACGCAAACCCAATTCGAGTGAGGATATGCCGGTCCCACTCCAGAGTTGGCTCCAGAACCACAAATTCACTTAGGGTTACCTTTTTTCGAAATTGTTGCGTGTCTTTTCAGTCGACAAAAAGCTCCAATTCAATGCTTCATTGTTATATGAGCCTCAGCCGCGAATTACTAGGGGTTGGCGTAACTCAGTGCGTGGCACCGCGTGCTATGCTGGCAGGGTTGAATGTCCACCGGTAACTGTACATATTTTTTGACAGACGTCACATATCAGTGTGACCTTTCTGCTCACTCAGTGAATGCCTCACATTCAACTCGAGGTGTGTTTTTATCTTTACTATGCTAGACTCACCTATCATCCAACTTGAAGTTCAACATGTTTGGAACTTGAAACGATCGTGGTCTTTTTGAACTAACTAAACACCATCCAGCATTCGATATTGTTTCACCAATGTCGAGACCACATTCATTGACTATTATAATGGTCCAGGCTGATCAAACGACTTGGTAGTGTTCTAGGTACATTGTTAGTCAACTATCTAATTTGGACGTTGAGTCTTCATATTCGTGCGGAGGTCGGACTTGGGTAAGTGAGCTCGAAGTTAGAGTAGCCACAATATTGACGATTTTTCCACCACCCTAGCTGGCAAATCGCATTACAGTGGTCATTCGGGTGCCCCCTACTAGGATGAATGGGCTACGGAAACCTGGAGCAGGACTCCCTTGACAGCCTGTGCCGAGCTGACATAGCCTCCGTCTAGCTTCTCGAGGGAACATATGCATCGATCCACTTTCAAGTTGATATGGGCAGCTTGGCATTGCACTAAGATGTTATCAACGGGTATCATACTCGACCGCTGTCGGTGGACCCTCTTGTTCTTATCACGCGCAGTCTACAACTGCCACCTAGTATTCCTGATTGATCTACTAGTAGTATGGGGGAATGAGCACTATAGTCGAACTTGAACTCCCTGGCGCCTTTGGTCTACGGCAGTCCAACTCTTGGTCTGGGTTTTCTGGGAACTTATCTTCATGCTAATTTGGTCTTGGGATATTTCCAAAAATATAGTACAGCTATAGTTCAGCTTGGTGTGTCAAGGAGGTGAACAGTAACAGCTATCACTTGTTCGGGTCATAAACGCAGTGACATGTGACATGTGAGTGAGCCATTCTTCATTCCTGTACCAAAAGCATTGATGTCTGCAACACGTCATACCCGGGTACCTCGGGAGCGTAGGATCCTTTATATTGGCGACGAGTGTTAGCGGGACCGTAGTTATGACTCGAAACTGTGCGCACATAACTTGTTATTTTTTATTTCCTTTAGGGTCAGAATTCGCAGGAATAGTGCCGGTTCTTTTAGTATAGTCATTGAACCCAATTATCACTGTGTCCGTGAACGCTTGGGAAAATCTAGGATCAGCCGTAGCGACCGGAGAAGCCAGTTCTTGGGAAAAATGCAGGTCAGATTGTATGAGCGTTGTTGCTGTGGTTTTGCTCCATCCGCGGCCAAGTCCAACACGAATAACGATCAAGAGCGGAGAGATAATCTTCATTGCGTTAGCTGAGCCAGGTCCCACTTTAACTGGTAAAGAATGTGAGTGTCGCACTTACCTGCACCTCCGCGAGCATGGGGAGAACAAGGTTCTGTATATTGCTGCTCGTCACGTACGTTACGATAAATAACAGAGAAAACGTCGAGTAGAGGGCAGAAGATTCGATGAGCATCGCCATAATGGATGTGTACTGTCTACCATGAGTAGCTCCCATGTATTTTTGTATATTGCGTCGCTGCAAGAGGATGCGGAGGCTTATGAGCGAAGTGAGAACAACGTTGAGCATTAGGTTAATGACGAAGAAAGCTAATGCAGAATCCACGCTGCGGGTTGTCCAGAGATTTCCGAATGGAACCCTTGTTTCGACGAGTACCATAATTCCTGATGCTGCCATGATGGAATTTGCTGAGCCAACTAGCAAAACGGTTTGCTATATATGCACGTACCAATGGAGCCTAACAACATCACAGACAGGAAGAAAATAACCCAATACTGGAAGTTAAAGATGATGAGGCAACGGTAAATCTGCATCCTTACGAGATTAAGAATCAAAATCTTCTCATTAGAAAACTGCGAACCAGCAATGTATCCCCTAACCAGTCTGCAGTCATACATGCAGCATTCCCCAATGTTCTGACAGGCAAACCATACACCGACATCGTATAATTATTCGGGCCTCCAGGATAGTTGCGATTATCTATAAATTGCAGTTGGCCCGCCTTGGTATTTGCCCCCACATATATAGTCCCAAGAACGAATATGAACGAAATGAAGGCCAGCAGATACCATTGAATTTTTTGTCCTTTGGGTGGTTTAAAGAGCAGTATGGTGGCAACGATAAATAGCGTGAAGTGGATTCCTAGTTGTCGTCCCAAGTCAGAATGGGCCTGCGGTCTGAAATAAAGGAGAGGAGGCTACCGTATGTAAGGCTACTCCAACAAAATTCGAACGCTCCTCCCATAAGGAATTGGCGGACTCTCCTGGAGGTGCGTAGGAAGTAGATAGACTTTGAGGTGTAGGGAACCCTTGAGAAGGTACCCGATAATGGTTAAATACCAGTAAGGTGGGTTCAGGCTGTGGACCTGGACCCTAGTGCACCAAGAAGAAAGAAGCAAATACATACGGCACTATCGCGTACCCATTGTTCTCATCTACGTGTTCGAGGTGACGGTATCGAGATTGAAGCCTTGAGGCTCTGGCCAACATAAAACAAGAGCGTATTGAATTACTCCCAGGTCTCCTGGTCATTGAGCATCGTGAATGCAGGAACACTTAGTTCGTTAATCTTCGGTCATCATCTGTCACCGCTTCCAAGTCGTACCGCGACTAACCAACTTTATCCAGAAGCCATTGCAAATAAGATTGCTGTGTTCTTTCAATTCACTGAAGGTGCCTACCATATCGGCCATTTCTCGGGACAACCCCCTTGCTCGCATGCTTGAGCCAGTAAGCGTAGCCGTCGTGGAGTGTTGAGGCCCACGTTGAAATCAATTAAATAGCGTCGGATTCAAAGCGTCTCATTGGGGTAACACACTGGAACACAAAGCACAGAATACACGCGACGTACCAAGCAGGCTCTATAAACATGTAAAAATTAAAAGTCCCATAGATGGTTTGATTCAATGGTGAGGAAGAGCCCTTGCATGCAATATATATATATATCATTTATCCTTGTGAATTCTTATAAGCGTCCTATACCATCGCATGTCAGTGGACAGATACCTATTGAAAATAAACCCACACAATCCACGTACTTTAATCTCAGCCGAATATCTCTGTTCAATGTTTCTCCGTTGCAGTTTTTGCGCCGGCGTCACAAGCCCACTATGCGGCGTCCACTCGTCCGCCGTGAGTACCACGGCTTGCAGAATCTCGATGCTCTTAAACCCGCTCTTCTTCCCGGCTGCGTTGCATTCGCGCAAGATTAGTGCTTGCACTTCTGGGTCTTTGCACAGACCCGCAAGATCAGTAGACGTCCCGTTAAGCGCGTGCCGCAAGTTGCTCTCGTGGGGAATGATGACAGCAATGGGCTGACGTGCATCTGAATTGGCGTGCACGCATATGTTGGCCACGAGGCTGCAGGACTTATAGATCGATTCGAGACGTTCGAGGGCGACGTACTGGGCGGATGGAGGTTAGCGCCCATAGCAAATGAAATCGTAGAGCGGGCGCTTACTTCGCCACCCTGTAACTTTACGAGATTTTTGATGCTGTCGAGACAAGTTAAGGGAAATATGACCTAGTGGATCGGACCACGTACCGGTCAATGATGCTAAGCGTTCCATCTGCATTCCATTGGCCAATATCTCCCTGTGGGATGTTTAACACAGGTTTGCTCGTTAGTCAACGCCACGTACCGTCCTGAACCACCCGTCGTCAGTGAAAATAGTCCGGTCGTTATTAAGATCATCTCGCTTATAGTAGCCCTTGGTAATCGACCCGCCGCGGATGAGAACTTCGCCGCGCGGCGGCGTGTTCGAGCTCAGATAGCCTACATCCGGTTGGTCCAATAGTTTGACCTCCACAGCGGGCACTGGGACGCCCACGGACCCATAACTGAAGTATTCCGGTGTCATGATCGCACACATCCCCACAGACTCTGTCAGGCCATACCCTGCACGCACATTGTGTCATTGTGTTTCATATCGTGAAATCGAACGGACACACATACCCTGAATAATTTTGACAAGTGCGAGGCTGAGAAACTCCTGCGTCTCTAGGCTGAGTGCAGACCCACCACTCAACCCGAGCCGTAGTCGCCCCCCTGTCTGTGTTTTAATCTGCGAGAAAACCGCGCTCTCAACAAGACCAGTGAGGATAGGTACTTTGGAACGTTTGATGCTGAGTGCGCCGTTGAAGGCAGCCTTGCGCAGTGTTCCGCTCTGGTTGACCTTGCCGATAATGCCCTTACGGATCGTTTCCCACACAGCTGGAACGCCAATCATGACTGTCGGTCGGAATGCGCGAAGGTCGCCAAGACAGTTGCGCACGGAGGCGTCAGTAAGCGTCTTGACACGCCCATATCCGGTAGTCATGCCGTAAAACGAAAGAGCAAGTTCCACAACGAGTTCAAGAATGTGCGCGAGAGGCAGAAACGCAAGAAAGTAGTCTGACTTTTTGAGTTCATCGCCCAACAAGTCAAACACGCCACCGACTGGGTGAGGCGATTAGCAAAGAAAGAATAGAATGCATAAAAGCGTGCTAGGTGCTTACCGGCCGCGATGAGATTGGCATGGGAAAGGACGACACCTTTCGGGGCTCCCGTTGTGCCACTGGTGTACATTATGCAGGCCACGTCATTCTTTGTCGGTGTCCTCTGAGGATCAGGTTTGTCTTTCCCCAACACGCGAAGGTCGTCCAGAGACAACACCTTGAGCTCTGAACGCATGGAACGCAGCTGCTCCAGATCACCTTTGGCCGCATTTCCGTCATAGATCACTACGCGGACAGTCTTTGCCTGAGAAAGCACCTTGGCCAGAGTGGGGAGCAGTTCGGCATTGGTGAAGATGCCTGCACATTCGGGCTCATCAAGTGCATGAAGGAGACCGGACTCGCCTAAACTGTCATAAGCGGTTGCCACTGTGGTGCTTATCTGCATGCAGGCGTGAGCCACGATTTGCCAGTTGAGACTGGAGTCATGTGAATTAAGAGCAACAAGCTATACGAGTGAACAGACAAACCTTGTTTCCGCATAAACGTTGAACACATCACCCTTGATGATACCTAATTCAACTAAGCCCTTCGCAGCCTCTGCGACAGAGTCTTTCATTTGGATGAAGTTGATGAACTTATATTCGCTCAGTTGCCAGTACTTCCACGTCTTCTGTTGGGTGACTTCTTTCCCCCCGACCATCTTTGTGGTCTCTTTGGTCTCCTCGTGGATGTCGACGATGTCTCGCCACCCATATCCATCTTTGGTGCCATGGATGCGCGCATTATACAACAAAACGTCATGGGCGGTGTCGATGCCTTCCAATGGACGCTCAGAAAGGTGATCGGGGTGGATGGCGGCCCTACGTGGACGAGATTCACCACGGACTCTGTCGCCAATTTCTACGGAAGCACGGGACATATGGTAGTTGGATTGAACGTTACTTACGTCACCTCATCGCTTCCACGGCTTTAGCTTTAGCGCTTAGGCCTCTTCATTCCCATCGAACACGTATGCGATTTAGAAAGGAAATGGTCTAAACATCTGATGCTTTAAATCTAAACGCAAACGACAAAACATCCGACTACGTAGCCTTACTGCGCCACTCCGCAGAACAGGACCAGGTACCCGTAATTCGAACAGATAGTGTTCCTGGAATGCGAAAACGAACGGACCAAGCCTTAGGGGAACGTTCTTACCCTTAAAGGAAGACAACGAGGTGATCCGATCGAGCTCAGACGGGCTCCTTAATGTGATTAAGTTAACGAGACTTTAAGCTTTAAGTCCAGACATTGCTTTAGACTACCTATCCTCATCTTCTTCTGCGACCGTCGCAAGCTCCCTTTCTTCTCTCAGATGCCCCCGAGCCAGTGACACGCACATAAGATTTTCCAGGTCTGCCATCTCGATCTCGGTGATTACATCCATCGTAGTATGTTGGTATTGCTCTGATCCCTGGGTAGTAGAACGTTCGACAAAGTGTTCTTTCATTTGGAAAGCACCTCGTATACCCAGGATCATCCTGGAACAATTTATTGAGAGTATGGCGAGAAGGAAACTATCGGTATTTAGTGGTGGATGCAGAAGACACAGTTTAAGTGACTAATACTTACTTGGATCTTGTTGCGGGCGCATACGAGGCAGGAAACAGAGACCCTATCACTGCAAATAAAATTGCAACTGGGAGAGACACTCGCAAGTTGTTTTCGATTTGAATTCGAAAGAAATCTGCTCACTGAAAGCAACTGGTGACAAGGCCAGTGACATCATGCTGAGCAAGCTAATAAAATTATACAAACCATTACTCACGGAAAAAGAATACCGTTCCTGTTCGTGCGATATGTGACAGCAATGGCGCACCCGCTGCCGAGCGGTTGCGACGAAACACTTGGATGATTGTCATAAGGAAGAATACTACCTGGACATGAGGAATCACAAGGGCCAGGGTGAGATATTTTATTTTGGGAACACCAACAAGACGGTCAGTGCACCTCAAGGACTAGAGCGGAATAAAACGTCGTGCGGTAGATGGAGGGGAATTGCGGGGATATTTGGTTACAGGCAGATTGAAAGACATCTAATATGCGCAGTATATCAGAGATTCTGTACCAAGGGATAGATGCACGAGATAAAATTTAGACCAACCTCGATGCACCATCTGTCTCGTATTCCACACGAACTAGTGGTCCGTTAACTTCATAATTCAGGTATAAATACAAAACCGCACATACACGTAAGCACACCCAATTAATCACAGCGGCATAGATCGTGGATCCACCCACCAGAAGGATAAATAAGCCTAGAACACCACGATTTTGTTCGTATAGTGCCCATACTCGTATGGCCAACGCCGATTGGATAATTCCAACAATCATTACCTGAGCTATTTGTGTGTAAACGAAGGCAGTAAAACATCTTCGAAGGTGATATCAGTGGGGTGGATAATAATTAACAAAATTAGTACGACTACAATGCAAATTCACGTTAGGGGCACTGGGATGGAGGTGCATGGCTTTATGAAACTTACTTGAAAAGATGGGTTGCTAGCAGAAAACCCTATGAGGGATTAGAGGCGATTCGGACGTGATACGCAGAGTATTTACGATATATTCGGATGCTGTGTAAGGTCCTTTGGTTAATACGTAAGTAATACCATGGACTATGCTCTTACCCAAATGTTAAAGGCGTTAACCTTAGTGGATGCATGAGGGAATGGCGCACTATCAAGATAGGCAACGCGTGAACATACCATCGATTTATCCAGAAAAACATCTTGATTAATGATATACGTGGTCGAGGTCTCCAAATGCGTTCAACCTGTTCAAGTTGAGACTAGCGTTTGAGTGACTCTCAAACTCTCAAGGTGAGTAATGCACACCTCTTGGTCAATTGTAATGACTAGATTAATATGAGGATAATCCGTGGCGTATGACCTATAGTTTACTTACTCGTATCCCAAACCATGAGAGCGATGGAGCAGATGGAAAGGCATTGCGCTCTCCACTGTGATACAACGTTGACGAGTTCCGCTTCGTTAATTATGTGCTGGCTCATGTCCACAAACGTTGCAGAGGTGTCGTTCTCTCGTATGATTGATAGAGCATGAAAAGCCATGTCAAATAAATGGTGTTGACCGGATTAACCGACGGTCCTTGGCGTGGAACGCCAGCCAAGATGCATGCGCAAAGAAAGCTTGAAATCTTGCGAAATCTCCTGAGGTGTAAATCCAAGGCACCGGCGGTTACTTTTCTTCCAAAGGACGCCAAGACATTCCTATAGCACAGCAAGGTCCTAACTAGTACGCGTATCCTTATATCTACATATGATGAATCGTGTTGTGAGCCTTCGTAGTTAATTGTATGAGGACGGTGCCGTATCATCATCGCAAGCAACTTGAATCCCGCTGATTGCCACGCTAATAGAGTATATATGTTGCTCATCCGGATGAGCAACGGAATGTTCCGGAAATGCTGATCTGGGATCCCCCTCTACCTCTGCCTTTTGTGCCACGAGGTCATTGGGATCATGGTCCAGTATGTAGTTGTGCAGTGCAGCAAGGTCTGCAGGCAAATGTGCTTGCACATTGAGATCATAGTGCAGCACAATTGACAGAATCCTGAAGCAAGCCTTCAAAACCCCAAAAATCCATTCAATAACATTGTATACAGATGCATGATGGAGGCTGTAAAGTTTCTTGGCATTATTTGGCCTGTAAAATGCATGTCAGTTTGTCAGTTCAGAAACAGCAAACTATAATCAAATCCTTAGTTATGAACTAGATTTCCTCTTGTTGGAATATTGGAGTATTGGAATGTTGGGGTTTGGGATTTGGGATTGGAAATGTATGGACATCAGCTTCAACTTATAGGTTGTGCCCTCTTGGATCCTTTGTGTCCTGGTATTTCAGAAGATCGGAATGTCAGAGAAGTTGGAGAACGGAAGGATGTATAAGACTTAGAGATGGAGTGGGAAGATATTGAGTCAAGGTGAATCAATATTTGAACTGAGGAATGAAGTACATGCAGGGGTTGTGCATAACAAAGAGATACAGTCTAAGTTGGAAAGATATGAAGTGCAAGATTCTGAAACAGAATGGATACAGGTTCAGGAGTAGGGATGAATATGGATATAAGACTAAAGATATAGATCTTGATAGAAATGACTAAAAATAGAGGAACAGGGATAAGTAGAACAGACATAATGGATTGGAAAACATATTGGAAAATATATCAGAATATTTTGGAGAAAGACAGAAAAGTTGGGAATGAATCTGGGTTCTAACAGTATCTCCTCCTTAAGGCTGAGCCCTCGAGGCCTAAGATCAGCATGAGAAGTTTGGTTTGGTTTGGTGATTAAGCAGGACCCCTAGTGTGATATAAGAGTGATGGATGGGGTTCAACTTGCCAAACTTCTGATCCTCTTGTTTTTACTCCCCTCTAAACTCAATGTCAATGCTGCCGATTATATCCATTGAAGATCTCTTTTCTGAAGACGAGTTGGGATCAGAAAATGATTTGGAGAGGCAGATTCATGAGATTTTGGAGTTGCAACAGGACGTGGCAGAGGAATTGGAGTGGAGGAAGTCAGAGCAGAAAAAGGTGGGAAAGAATGAGAGAAAGGCTGAAAAGGAAATGGAGGACAAAATTTGGAAAAGGAAAAGTGATGCTGTGGATGAAACTATAAGGGCAACCTCTGGGGCTGGTGCAATATCACACTATGATCTGGCAGATTGGAATCCAAAGGTATATCAACATATGGGGATCTACAGATGAAGATGCATACCTGGCAGATAGGAATCCAAAGAGAAAAGCCTAAGGATCCCATTGCTGAGGTAACTACCTAATGGGGTACGCAAATAGACACCCATCCATTCTGGTGTGTTATGGATGGGTGCTTGTTTGGACGGGCGTAGAAAACAGAATAAAACATCAACTGATAGAAGAGAAAAGAGGGGAACATGGAAAAGGAGAGTGAGAATGAAATGATAGAGGGGTTCTGGGAGATAATGGAGGAATGGGAGAAGTGGGGAGGAATAGATAGAAAGGAGAGAGAATAGAGAAGTGTAGAACCATGGAAATTGGGTTCCCCTTACAGAAACCATTACATGTTGGAAAGTGCACCAGTCTGCATGGAATCGGATCAGGCATGAGAAATACTTGTGCAGGATGTTGGGATTTATTTTGTTCGCTGATGATAAGTGGTATGAGCAGGACATGCAATGAATGCGCAGAGGATGGGAGGGTATGCTGTCAACTGGGAGAATCGGGATTTGTGGAAGAATTTGCAAAAGGCATGGACATGGGAACTGAGGAGGGTATGGCAGGAATGCTGCTCAAGGAGATTCGCAAGTTGCAGAAATCCATGGATTGTCACACAAGTTCCATGTGGGAGCATACTGAAGAGACATAGGTTTTAAATGGGTGGGTGAAATGGATGGTTCAGCATCAGGAGCAGGATTTGGAAGTAAGGATGAGGGAAATGGAAAGGAATGAGATCTGGGAATTGGAATCAGAGAATTGAGTCAGAGAAAACAAGTGGAAAACAGCAAAAACAGAGGCAGAATTTCTTGGAACAGATGGGAAAAATGTAATTAGAGACTTAGACATGAAACATAGGAAAAAATTTGGAAAAATGAAAAGGAAATCTAAGGTGGAATTGGACTGGGTTTATTGGGATATGCCTTATGAAAATCTTCAATGATTTCCAAAGCATTGCCTAATTCCATAGTGGGAATCCATCAAGTTTCTTCATCAGTACCTTGATAACCCATCCAGTGCACAAAGTACTGTAACTTGCAACATCGGCGGTTGTCTATCTTGGAGTCCAGAATTTTGTAGATTTTGTATTTGGGTTCACCTTTGATAATGACAGGTGGAGGCAGAGGGTGTATTTGGTTTGGAATTTCATTTGGAGTCATGGGTTCTAGCATGGAAAGATGGAAAGATGGAAAGATGGGTGAACAGCACGCATACTGTTGGGAAAACAGAGGATAAAGGCTCAATTACTGGTATCTGCAGGTGTGATGATTTTGAAGGGTCCAAGGTATTTTTTGGTGAGCTTCTTGGAAGGTTGGGTTGTGTGGAAAAATTCAGCTTTGATGAAGACTTTGTCACCTACTTTGAAGTCCAGAGCCAGAGAACATTTCTTGTTCATGGGTTCTTCATATCAGGATTGCATGTCAGAAATTCTTTTTTGGAGTTCTTGGTGGAGTTCATCTAAGTTGACTGTGAAGTCTTTTGCATGGGAGGAAATGAGGTCATGTTCAGGATGTATGGAAATGTCAGGATTATAACCTTTGAAGAATGGAGAAACCCCTGTTGTTGTGTTTAGAGCGTTGTTATAGGTGAATTCTGCAATGTCAATGGTGGAACCGGAACCTTCAAGGTAATGCCACCAAATATTGAAAGCTTCAAAAATCGCAAGTAGTTCCTTGTCATGAATGTCGTAGTTTAATTCTGGGGCGGTGAAAGTCCTAGAATGAAAAGCTACAGGGTGAATTTTGCCATCTTCCAGAGAAATGATGGAGAGGATCACCACAATAGTTGGAAGTGTTGGTTTCCACAATGAGTTGACAATTGGGGATCCAATGCATAAGAATCAGAGCTGTGGTGAAAGCCTTTTTAAGTGTTTCAAAAGCTTTCCAACACTCATTGGAAAAATTCCAAGTTACAGATTTTCAGGTTAGTCAGGTAAGTGGAATTGCGATGTTGGAGTAATTATGAATGAAGCGTCAGTAAAAGTTCACAAAACCTAGGAAGGATTGGATGTCTTTTACTTTTCTTGGTTTGGGCCATTCTTGAATTACTTTGATCTTGTTGTCTGCCATTGAAAGTCCTTTAGGGGAGAGCATGTATCCAAGATATTCTACTGTAGTCTTGTGAAAATCACATTTGTTGTATCTTGCGTAAAGTCAGTTTTTTTGGAGATGTCAGAACTTTGTGGACATGTTCTCGGTGTTCTTCCAGGTTGTTGGAATAGACTAGGATGTCATCCAAATAAATAAGAATGGAAACATCAAGCATGTTGCCAAAAATATCATTAACAAATTGCTGAAAAGTGGCTGGTGCGTTAGTGAGACCAAAGAGCATAACACACCATTCAAAGGAACTGTAACAGGACCTGAAGGTGGTTTTCCCCTCATCGCCCTCTCTAATGTGGACTAAATGGTAAGTATGTTGGAGATTTATTTTGCTGTAGACCTGCACTTTTCTGGGGCTCTCCAATAAGTCAGAAAGTCAGGGAAGTGGATATTGGTCTTTTTTTGTGATCTTGTTGAGACCACAGAAATTGATACAAAGTTGGAGTCTGCCTAATTCTTCTTTGAGAACAGCACCAGAGTGCCATGCAGAGAAAGTGAGGGGCAGATAAATCCTATGGCTAGTGTGTTGGAAAAATCTTAAACACCTGATCAGGCCCGGCAACCTTGCCGATCGCTGGCTTTCCTTATCAGGACCTGATCAGGCCTATTCAAATGCCGGGGTGACTAAGACTACTAATAATATGGTTCAAACATCACTCACGTGATGCCTTAGGTACCGCCAACATTGAACAATGCGAGCAATTATCCTCAAGAGGTCATCAATGTCAACACCGTCAATGTCATCAACCGCTCATATTCATGCTCCATCTGAATCTATCCTAAACTCTATCTCTCTACTTTTTTGGGTGCCTGGTCCATTGGCTGATACAACTTTGCCTGAGGATTCAGATGGCAGTAAGTTAATACAGTCTTATTATAATATTAGCCAATCATCTGAATCATATATCCTCTCCCAGAGTTCAAAGGACCTTACAAACTTTTCATATACCTGGAAGGTCGGTTTGAGCCAGCACCATCTGGACCCATATATGTCAGCGTATCTGGGAGTTCTGAATCAGACTGTGATGTCAATGAAGAATCATCGGACAATATATTAATACCCACAAGACCGAATACCCCCACGGACAAACACCCAGCACAACCTGCCAATAGGATCCAGCGGCAGAATGCATTTATTTGGCCCTCTTCAATGGTCCTGGTCCAGGACAGACTGTCTGGAGATACGTTACATGAGTCCCAAGGCGACCACAAACAGCCCGAACAGATTTAAACTGTCAGGATCCACACATCAACATGTTTGGTTGAGCGATGGGAAGCTGCTTCATATACAGGTCCTAATATTAGCAAGAGCAACCAATGTATCTCCGATTCGTCATTGCTAATACATGTTAATTCTCGCAATAATCGTCGAAAGGCTTGAATGTCTGATTCAAGAATCTGAATCATCGTCTGAACTGTCATGAGAATCAATATAATAATAATAATAATAATAAGATAAGTGAGATAATTTTCACAGATAATCGACACTCCCATTGACATGCTAAAGTCCACACGCCGGCAGTGGGTTACCTGCTGATTCTGAATCAGCAAGCATGTCCATAATGGTCCAGATGAAGGTGCTGGTGATGATTGTGAGTGGCTGTATGCGAATATACGACGACTCTGAATCAGACAATGCCAGCAATATTTAAACAATGCTGACACCTTTTTATAGACTTTAAATTTTTATATCAATCCCTGGATTTGTCTGTCAATGATTCATACTTTAATATTAATATATAATTGAGTTTAATTATAATACCATATGGTGAGAATTTAAATGCATGAAAAAAAGGCCAAAACTACTCACAGTCCCTTTCCATAGATCCAGCGACTCTCCTTGTATACTTTTGCATGGCATTTTCATATCAAAAATTTACAAGTTTAAATTTCCATTAGACTAGGGTCCAGGATTGATTGTGATCGGATGCTCTGATGTTTGTGGCACGGTTGAGCATACTTTAAATTATTGGGAGTTATGTCAATGTGAGCCAGTAACAAAGTCTATTAAGTGGTGTGTTTTTCACTGAGGCCTTTACGGACAGTCCCCAAATACACATATTGACCTAGATGCGATGGTCCAAATGTTGCTACATTTAATGGATTCTCTCATACCTCTCAGTACTGGAACTTCAATGCCAAGGGATTTCATAATTTACTCTGAGGCTAAGTACGTCGCTCATTCCTGTTCAAACGTCATTTCATCTTTCGCATATGATTCAGACATACCATTGGGAGCCTGGACCAGCAGGATGACAAGACCTGTATCTACTGTCAATGATTGTTGTAACTTCCCACTGCTATTAATCAATATTTCTTCATCAATCACATGAGATTCTGAATCCTCAAGAGAATGGCATGATTAGCCGAGTCCTCAGTGGTCAGGAAAACATATTCACAAAGGTAGTGTCAGGAGTCAGGCATTCCTTAGGGTCCGAGTCCTCAACGCTCAGCTATGCCACAATTCACAATGTTCTCCTTTCATATTAATAACTGTTATTATAATGCTAGACTTTGCATGATCAAGTCTGAACCGTTGCTGTCTGAGGCTGAGCTCCATATGGCCGACTCCCGTGCATGTCGTCATTTCCCAAAGTTGTTGACTCGACGTTGGATGTGTAGTTTTACAAGGACCTGCATAAACTTAAGCTCTCTGATTGAATCGCCAATATTTGAATGAGTATTGACAAGTTCCCCATTTTTTTCGGTAACAGCAAGACACCTTACCTAAAAACCGTGAGGTCACCAGTCATGTGAACCTTCCCCTTGCGTGATTCTGAATCAGAAGCATTCAGAAAGGGTGAGTGCATTTAATTACTAACTTACAAAATGGAGTCCAAGCTTCCCATGGGATTGCACCTGGTGATCTGGCTGCTCGTTATCATCATTTATCACTAACCACTAACCTCCATGCCAGCCCACCAGGAATTGAGCGAGGATGGCAGACAGTACTGGTGCAACTTTTGCCAGACCTTCATACACATCAGAGGGTTCTCACAACATGCGAATACATGCGAGTGCAAACAATGCAGCGTTGAGGCTGCGAAATGTTGGAAGATAAAAAAATGAAGTACGTCGTCATATTAATGTGTCTGAATCAATCAGACTTATATATGCCTATGCCTATATTACATTGTCTATAGTGGAATGGTTGACGGCGCATGTTGGTGCCCTTGAAGTTGCCGACAAACTTGAGGATTCATCAACGTCTGGTCCATCTCCGAGCCAAGATGTAACATCTGCAGGCACTCACAAAGCTCAGCTCAACGGTGAGTAAATTATTGATCACAATGGTCGTTGGCTCACCAAGGATAAATAATTTTTTATTCTCGAGCAGTGATGATTCCGGACTTTGATGTCCAGAACAACTTGATGGCTATTTCTGTAGAGTCAGAAGATTCGGATTCTTTGTCTTCTGATCCGGAATCAACCTTTGGTTCTGATTCAGAAGAGCCAGCTCGCTGCCCAACTATTTCATCAACATACATTGAGATAGTACACCATCCTCACAGTGGCCTTGAGCTGGAATATGTTTTTCGTGACCTCCCACCATCCCCCAAAGCACCTCTTTCCACTCAACCTCGGCCTGCACATGGGGAGCGACCCTGGGCTCCTTTCTGAACCTGTGCTGACTTTGAGTTTGCAGAAACTGCAGTGCAGTCAGCAATGAGTGCAAAAACAATCAAGAAACTTATCCAGGGAATAAAACATGACTGGACTGATCCAGGTCATTCCAAGATAACTTATCAGAATCTAGATGACTACCATCAGAGTTTGAATTTTTCAAGAAATTATGTTGTTTGAGTGAGAGATTTATTTTAACAACACATATCAATCTATTTTAATTTATTGCAGTTTCAAGAAGGCAGTGTTCAAGCAACATATGCTGGTCAGGAATACACATATAACTTTCTTTATAGAGATCCATGGCAGTGGATCCTTAGTCTTCTCACAGATCCTACATTGGCATCTGAGCTTGTGTTTTATCCTGTGAAGAAGTTTTTGCATGAAAATGGTACATGCACACGTCTATATGATGATGTCAACACAGGCCAAACATGGTGGAATGTACAAGTATGTGTCTGCTGATAATTCTTAGGCTTATATGCTTACTTCAACTGCAAGAAGAGGCTGATCTTCCTCATTGTTTCTTACCACTACATCTGTGGATGGACAAAGGCAAGGTTTCAAGTACAGGGGCAATGCATCCATGGCTACTCCAGGCTGGTTTTCTTCCCCACCAAATCAGAAATGGTTCTGGGAATGGAGGAGGGGTTTTATTTGGCTACATGCCCCAGGTTGAGTCTTCAAGGCATTTCATTTGTTTGTACAGGCATTGATCAGATAATAACTCTTTAGGTTATAGATCCAAGTGACCCAGCTGATCGCAAAGCATCTGAAAAAATTGCTTTTGGTTTATTCAAGCGAGAAGTTTATCACAAAGTCTTACATGTTGTTTTCAAATCCCTTAAGGGTCCCTCCCAGAGAGGAGAAACAGTGAGATGTGCAGATGAAATTGCACGCGTATTTTTTCCTGGAGTTCCTATTCAATCCCTTGATGGGGAAGAGGCTGTTGCAAGTTGTGCAACATGTGGAGCTTCAGCTGACCATCCATGCCCTCATTGTCTTGTTCACCATGATGATTTGCACAAATGCACTCTACAGGGTGTCCTTCGCACATCCAAAGTAATGCATGATGTCTATAAACAGGCAAAAAAGGCTCGTACAAAAGCTGAAGTTGAGAGAATTTTGCGGCAACATGGTTTGCATCTTATAGAGGTGTGTTGTAGACTCCTACATAATTTCTGGATCTGATCTGCAGTTATTTCAGAATGCCTTTTGGTTCATAGCTAACTCTGATCCCTATCTTGCAAACTCTTATGACCTTTTACATGCAGATGACATTGGAAAATGGGGGAAACATCTTTGGCCACTCTTGCTTGAAGTCCTAGGAGATCTCAAAAAGAAAGGGGATTTATCAAAGAAGTCTGTTCCAAGTTAATTTCTAATTGAGCTAGCACTGAGAATTTGATAGTATGAATCTAGTGCCTAGATGGCCCATTCTGAAACACTTCATATCTGTCACCACATTGGAATTCTCTGATGGTCAAGGTTTCCTTGATGTTTTAAAAGTAAGATCTATTGATATGCAGGTCAAGTAAAATATCACCTTATAATATAAACCTTAGTGCATACTGCCATGCATTGTACAGCTGCTTCCTGCTTCCTCACCATTTGTTCATTGTATCTGAGGATATGCATGCTTTTGGATGCTTGCTTGTCTTCATGCTCTAACAGAGCTGCAGATCCAAAGAATGAAAGGATACTTGGAAAGCTATGGATATTGGTGTGAGGTATGCTTTTCAGTCTGACAAAATGTGCTTCCTTATTGGTTGAGACTTATTGGAATAGAAACTCTCAGACCTGTATGGAAAAGATTTCAATTTCCCCAAACAACATGCACTAGCACATCTTGAATATGACATTGTCAACAAGGGGGCAACAAACAACTATAGTACACGTGTTGGAGAAGGATTCCAGCAAGAAGTCCAGCAAGCCTATGTACAAACAAATGGTAAGAGAGTTGAAGGACAGGTGAGCCCACTAGCTTTGAAGCAGGGAACCATTCAAGTTGATCATGAGATCCTTGGGCTTGGTGTAGATGGTTACTATTGATGAAAACCAGGAAGCAGTTGCATGCATTCAAATGGCTGTTGATGCATATGATATGGCAGCTAAGGAGGAGGCTGCAGAAATTGGACGTGATGAAAAACCTAAAGACACTCCTTCTGCTCCTGTAGGACATTGGAAGCTTGGTTCACCTGATAAGCATACCACAGTCAAGCAGATTGAAGATAACAATAAAGGCAATGTGGTCTTTCGAGGTTTTTCTAGGAATCTAATGGTGTTCCTCCATGAGAGTTTTCCAAATGAACAACTCACAGAGGCACCAGTCAAGGTATGCTATTGTAGTATAGAATAAAAATGAACATTGACCAAATCCTGGCAGATCCTTCCACATAAGTGTGTGTATCTCAATTACCAGTCACAGGAGAATTGGCAACAGCTCCAAGATATTCTTCAGTGCAATCCTTCCTTCCAAGGTGGCCCTCGATATGACTGTGTTATAATAAACTCAGAACCAGTGTGGTATGCTCATTTACAGTTTGTGTTTCAGTGCTTTCTTCCATCAGGGGCCCAGGACATTGCAATTGTCCGATTATTCAGACAAAGCAAATGGTTACCAAAGACAGTCTGGAAGGGGTGTCAGGTCTTGGAGGAGAAGGAGCACACATTTGTTCTGCTCAAGTATCTGCTGGGGGTTGTCACATGACTGAAATGTTTGACCCAAAGGGGAAGTACTGTATCAATGATCTCATTGACAGTGATATGTTCTTATGCTGTGGAAATTGATTTGTATGCTCATTCTGACTCAATATGTACTGATGGTGTAACAAGTGCAAGTGCAAGAAATGTGTGACAAAAAGACATGCTTGAAGATGTCTGTGTCTGTGCCTGCATCTGTATCACTCCTTGCAATGGGGATTCAGATGGTGGTCATGTTGCCAGTGTAGGAGGTAGTATTGGATTTGCTTCAGTTCAGAACTGCTTCAAAAATTTGGCTTGTGACCAGTTTATAGTCCAGTTCAGTGCTGGTTCAGTTCAGTGATCAGCTGAACTGACTCAGTTTGGCAACCGCCGGTGCAGCCATTGCTGCACCATCGAGGGTTGGCAACATTGGCTGGCAGCCAACGTTGCCAACACTGGTGCTCTATGCCATCCATGTGGGGATGGCATAGAGCACAAGGCATGTGCAGTTACTACTGCGAGTGCCTTGCTGGTGCACCAGCAGTTGCCAAACCGACTCAGTTTGGCGACCACTGGTGCAGCCATTGCTGCACCATCAAGTGTTGGCAACATTGGCTGGCAGCCAACATTGCCAACTCTGGCACCCTATGCCATCCATGTGGATGGCATAGAGCACAAGGCACTCACAGTTACTACTGCGAGTGCCTTGCTAGTTTACCAGTGGTTGCCGAACCGACTCAGTTCAGCAACTGCCGGTGCAGCCATTGCTGCACCGTCAGGCATTGGCAAGGTTGGCTGCCAGCCACCAATGCTGGTGATCAGTGCTCAGCTTCAGCTAGCCACATGTAGCCAACTAGCCACAAGCTGGCTAGCCGGTTGAAGCTGTGACTAGCTGAAGCTTTGGCTGCTACAGCTTGGGGTTTTGACCCCAGCTTTTCAAGCTGTAGCCACGGCTTGGCTAGCCATTAAGCCTGCTAGCCGAGCTGTGGCAACACTAGAGCCTGCAGCTAGTGTTGCCGTGGCTAGGCTATTTACACCATATGGTTCATCTTGGTTTTTTGAGGTTAGCCAATAACAATTTGGGAGCTCTGGAATGTACCTCTATGAAATCTTCCTATTAAACCCCTCAAGCCAATAGGTTGGTGAAATCTTGAGATGAATAACTATTGCCCATGAGAAAATATATTGGCTGCAGCTGACAGCAACAATACCTGCAGCGTCGTCATGTGACCATGTGACTGCAACAGTTCAGTATCACAACCAGTTGAACCACACCGACCATGGCATCTATGCTTTGCAACCCCCTAACTGTCTTCTGCGTACCTCCAGATGACAGAGATAGCAAGGAGGATTTCACAGCTGACCTGGACACTGCAGAAGCTAATACCACTCTCTCTGATGATGAAGACTGCACCGTAGATGCATTGAAGAAGGCCAAAGCCGCAGTGTCCTATAAGGTATGTCCTATATTCTGCTGCACTAATCTCCACTACTTACTAGCTGGGTGTGGGCCAATGCTTGTGCATGGCAGGTACGATTCCCAAGGATGGACAAAAACAATAGAAACCTTCACAGGAGTAGTAGTTAAAAGAGTAGGAGAGTAGGAGTGGTAGTTTAGAGTTTTTAGTAGGATTGGGATTTTTTAAGTAGCATACAGGTTTTTTAGTAGGATTGGACTACCCTCTGTTCTCAGTGAGTCGTGCGATCACATGACCTGGCGTTTTGTCGTAACATTATTATCCACAGCTAAAGCTCAGTGTGGGCCACTTCCAAAGCCATCCACACACTTATGGATCAAATTCTGGTCATTCCTCTATACCTCTCCCACCATCAACAATCCCAATGATGATGAGGTAGCAGCAATTGAAGAATTTTCTTTATTTACCATCTCGAAGTGAAGACACTATGTGCATTTCTGTTGAAAATTCTCAAGTATAATATCATATTAAATATATTCAAGGCATTTCCTATCAATGTTACTCATGTAGACCATGAACCATACTTTCCCTCAGAAAAAGCAGAGCAGTGATGTAGGCTCCAACCGCTGCAACTCTTCATAGCTAATTGGTCGGACCTTGCAGCTAATGATGGGTTGTGTCTCATTGACACAAGGATTAACAGGGTTACAGTGGCTCAACTGAAGGGCTATTGTAGATTTGTAGGCCTTCAACTGCTGTATAGTGAGTGGATCAACCAATGATGCTCCCTTTGTCTCTGCATGAACACACATTTTTTGCCCTAGATAATGCAGAAAAATGGGTCAAGGAAGTAGCACTCAAGGTGTACCTTGAGTGGTGTCAAGCTCAAGGCAAAAGTCTATCACAGCAGCTCAGTGGCTAGCTTCTCATCTTTATTTTTGGCACCAGGACCCTGTTCTGCTTCTCCAACTCTCCCTGTGCGATCAAGAACTTCAACAGGGAGCTCTCTTGCCAAGAACGTCTCATCCGCTTGGCTCCTCAATCACTCCAGAATCTGCTCAACTTCTGTTGCACTGACTACCTGTTACAGCTATTTGCATTATGTAAGGCATGCGTCGATTTTGACTCTGCACAAACGCTCATTTACTTGCGAACATGATATCTCGCTCAGTTCTCAACCAAACATTTTGAGAGCTGGCGTGTTTTAATCACAAAAAAATCAGCTAATGCATGGGAGGATCAGTTGCATGGAAAAACATGTATGTAAAATTCATCTAACTCTTGCTATACACATAGACTATGAACGCGATTTTTAAAGCAAAGGCCTGCTTCCACTTTTTCACTTGCTGCTATCCTCCCTCACTTGCATCATCCGTACCTCCTCTAGCCCATGCTTGACATGCGGGGTTGCCTGCATGCTGGTGGTAGCTGGTGCAGGTGGCAAGTGCACTGACGGTGCGCTCCACATTGCTGGGGCTGGTGGTGTGGACGTGCAGTGCTGCGAGCTGATGCAGAGTCGTGCGGGAGTATTTCACGTGTGGGCTGGTCCGCCAGGTCCACATAATCAGCATGCATGTCATCCAATGCACAGGGGGTGGGCGTGCATGAGACCTGGAAGGAGGACTGTCCGAGAACAGCAGTGAGCGTGTACTTGCACAGGAGGCAGTGGTGTGGTGGTGCAGTGGTGGGGGGATGGCGACATGAGGGTTGAGATAGAGTTGACAAGCATGGTGTTGGATGGCTTGATTGCAGTGCTAGAGAGAGCGAAAGCGAGCTGCTAGTGGGCGGTGGCCTAGTGAGAGATGAGCGGAAGGGCAGAGCAGGTGCATATGCAAGCAGGGATGTTATGGGGCTGTTGAGAAATATTGCACATTACTCATGACATGTGGTGTAGTTCATCAATACACAGGCACATCATGAGTACTTGAGTGACAGTGCCCTTGCTTTGTTTGAGATACCCATGTCTGCATGGACAGCTACATAGATCGAAACTGAACGTGACATACCTTATGGGAGATCTGCAGGCTGTGGCTACCTAGTGCCATTGCTCACGGTGGTAGAGAATGGTCTAAGCTGACATGACCAGGGCTCCCATGCCTAGGCTCCAAATTTTCAACCATGGGTAACAAATGGTCTCAATCAGCTGTTCGCAAATGTGGAGTGAAACCTAAAGAAGATATCAACACACCTGATGACTCTCCGTCTAAGTCTACACAAGGAGCGACAAAAAAACGCACCATGGCAGCCGTGGATGTAGACTTCGATGAGGACCCCTCACCCAAGTGACCAAAGACATGCTCTCAAATCAAACTACCTGATATTCAGGAAGTTGATGAAGAGATTATCGTGGATGGAAGTGGAAGTGATGTACCATTGGACAAATCTGTTGGGAATGACACATTCCTTTGTCTTGATTCTGATCTCTCAGAGCTCTCAGACCTTTCAGAACCAGAGCAAGTAGTGGAAAAGAAGAAAAAGGGAAGGCCAAAGGGAACGGCTGCTGCAGCAAAGGCAAAAGAAGGTGGAACTAAAGGGAAGAAGGCTGACCGTGAGAGGCCGATTGAGGATGGCGATTGAGGTAAGCACTTTCCCAAAATCTGTTAGTCCCCATCTAATAATATACCATCAGAGCTTGTGTTCTTCGTCCCACTTGGGAGCTCAAAGGGCCAGGGACGTGTCCCTATGCCAATGTCCACTAGCTTTGCAGTAGCGCTGCAGATGTTTCACAAGGCCATGGAGTGTGATATATTTCATAACAAACCTCCACTAACATATACAATGAAGGGAACCAGAAGAATGGGGGTCTGTTTGATTGATGAAAGTGACTGGGCTGGTTTGAAAGCACATGTGCGAGCAGTGTGCAAAGCAGATCTTATGGTAAACATAAATTTGCAGGGTGATGCTGATATGAGTACTTCAAATAGAGTCTAACAGAACTGTACTGATGAATTGTTTACTAAAGCACATGGAAGCATTATGGGCTCGACTTGGTGGTAAGGCAGTAGCCTCCACCGGTGGTAATAAACAGAATGGGAAGAAAGCCAGCAAGATGATTGACCTTGACGGGGAGACTGCAATCGTGCCAGATGAGGAAGCAGAACTCCGGCAAAGGGAGCGTGAGGAGTTGGCGATCCTCAAAAAGAAACGTGCTGATTGCCCTGAGTGCGGTAACAAGGTCCATTGCAAAGTGAACAAGCACAGGGTGCATGTTGCGCTCACTCATCAGCAGCTGGCGGGTTGGGCCTCATCTATTGTAAGGCTTATTATATGTGTTGTTTGATTTGGTGCTAATAATTACTTCTATCTGGAAAGGTTCATGGGGCACATGGAGTCACATATGATAACCCACCATACGGCAGTCTTTTTGATGAGTTTCATGCCCACCAAGAACCACTTTCAAAGGCGTGAGCTACACGAGTTACACCAGCTCCTGCAATGTACCAGACATGACTGGTGCCATGTCTAGTATGAACCTGTTCATGGCGATGATGATGGGCATGGCCAGCATGGCCCAGGGCAGTGGCATACCGCAAGTTGCAGGTATCTTTCAGACAGCACAGGCATCCGAGCCAGATCCAGACATGATAGTCACTTATCCTGAGATTGAAGCGTTTTTTGAAACGCTCATTGCTCAGCATCCGAAACGTCAAGCAGGACTTATGGACTTGTCAGAAGCATTGACAGGACAGGATTTTTTCTATATTGACGAGATTGCAGATCAGAAAGAGGATTGGTTTCGAGCTCACCCATACAAGACCTCTGCAGGTAACACTAGGTTTGTCATAAAAATGCTCAAGGAGGCAGTGATGAAAGCTAAAAAGGAAGCAATGGATGAGATGTAGATCCACCTATTACATTACAACTAGCACAACATGTGTTTGATTCTCTAAAAATAGCCAGAATGGTGATACCACCCTCTCGCATGTGTCGCGGTTACATTATCCAGTGCAGTGTACAAAAAAAGGTATGGCTTGTCTTGACTCCACCTCCGCATGAAAACGTGCACCATGGTGGTGAATATAAGCCTTCATGAATGAAAAACATTCCTCAATAGGATTAAAATCTGGTGAGTATGGTGGTAGATAAAGAAGCTTGATTCCTCTGCCAAAATACAATCAACATAAATAGTGTGATAGCCATATATCACTTACTTGATGTCACACATCTCTTGGACCCCTTCGATGTGGTGAGTTGCGCAATTGTCTATGATGAGCACACTTTTTGGCTGCAGATATGGGTTCATTAACTCAAGCAAGCCACTCAACCATGCTTTGAACATGTTGCCATTGAATGAGCCTTGCACAATCTCGCTATAGATTATACCATCTAGTGAGATTGCGGGAAGTACGGAATATCTATTGAAGCACACTTTATAAGTACATTAGAAGTTGTATGAGTGGGTACATACTGGTCTTCTCTCCGGAAATAACTCTTGATCCGCACTCTTTTACCTTTGGATGCACGTCCCATGGTACAGTAAGTCGTGAGCATGTTTACCACACTTTTGTCACTGAATATGAGCCGGTGTGGCGCTTCCTGCCTGATTGTATACAGGAAGTCTTGCCGCGCCTCTTCGCAGTGCTCCACAGCTGCTTTTGAAAGCTAAAGAAAGCAGTCTGAGTGAAACAACAAGATAGAATCAAGGTACAGACCTTTTTTGTCGTTATCCCAAACAATTTGAGTGTTTGTTGGATGGTCACCAATGAAACAGATACACCATGCTACTTGTTAAGCTCCTCTGCAAGCTCATCAAGATAGATGTTGGGGTGTCGCTCAAGCAAGGCCAGCAGGAACTCACCAAACATTCATTAGTCAGGCATCATGTCTCAAAACTATGGTGACACTTACTTCAACATTCCTATTGGTGAGAAGACGTGCCCTTCCTTGCTTCGCATACAATTTTGGATTGTTGGCCACTGTGCCAATTTCTTCATAGACCTTGAGGACGTGCTGAACCACTTGAAGAGACGTATTGAGTATTCTTGCGATCTCTGTTGTAGTTAGGCCTAATGTATAGCGTAGATGAATAACGCACTCTTTGAGGTCCCTTGAGTAGTGGTGATGACACTGGGCAACTGGCTGTACAGCCTGCAAGGCCTCCATGAGAGAGCAGGGGAAAGGGCATGTGAGGATGTTACATTGTGACATGATTGTTCTCTACTGTGCTCGCCTCATACGGATACTTCAGGCATTTAGCATTGCCCCAGCCTCGTCAACAGCTACTAAGCAGTTGTCTGCCTCCAAGGCTCTTTTTTTTGGCTTTGAAGAAGACAGCACCCGCTGCAGATGGCGAGAAGAAGCACAACCCTCATATAGTGGCCTACTCCTCCTACATCTACAAAGCCGTGAGTTGAAGTACTCTGTACACACTGCCAGCTATATTGATTGCATTCAGTAAGTGGATGTCTATCAAAGTTGCTATGATATCTCATGGCAACGCACCAGTTACCCTTCAAACTCATAAATTTATATGGTGCACATCAAGCTACGCACCTGTCTCATGCTGGATAGGAAAAGCTCGGAGATGGTGAAAGTACATTGAGGAGCAGAGGCATCAAATGTGTGTTTTTTTCCTTCTATTCTTTCAAACTACTACCACTGGATTATAGTATGAGACGTCCATTTTCTCCTGTGCATCCCACCCCATGCTCTATGTTCTCTGCACCTGCTCCATCCAAGTACCCGCCAGCTGTGGGTGGGTGTACAAATGCCAGACACAGTCCGTTTGGTGCTTAGTCCTTTTGGAATTTCACCTTGAATTCGTGAAGCTCCTTCAGTTCGACATCCAGTACCCACTCTAGGTAGCAACACATCTCCCGTTCCATCTGGTTGATCTTAGAACGAGAACATCTCCTGACTCACCACCATCTAGCTCTCGTACCATCGCAAATAACCTTCCTTGTCACCAGATCTTGCAATGTTGATATGAACAGACAATGACCAGATGGGCCATGCGCAGCAGAAACCGAGACTTCAGATGAGAGAGCAGAAACTACCCTAGACGTGAGATGACATGTTGTGTGGAGTGCATATGCCAAAAACTGCAGGACGAGTGTTGGACTTGCCAGAGTAGTTGTTGACCAACTGGCAGTCCTATGGGTGACTTGCCACTACCAAAATTGCACTAGGACACATACTCTTCTGAGGGTTGCAGAAGTATGTTGGAATGGGAGGTATATTCTCACATACTTCTCTTAGGCCTATAGAGGACAGTTACAGAGACATATCCAGTGTAAGTACACTACCTTGAGCAATATACGTAGGTTGCAGGCAACCCTGGTTGCTCCACAATCAAGTTCGCAAGCTGTACAGCATATGGCATTTTATGAAGATTTCACAAACTGTCACATTTGTATAGCTGGTTAGTCCATGCACTAGCTAATTTTTTTGTGGTTAATACACACCAACTTTGAAGGCATTTGGTTGAGAACTGAGTGAGATATCACGTTCGTAAGTAAATGAGTGTTTGCGTGGAGTCAAAATTGATGTGCTGACAAGCATGATACTCGACAGCACCTACTACACTACAAAAGACGCTCACTGCACACGCGCCTATCATCATCAGCTTTCACCAGTCCATTATCTGCTGTGCTACCTCCAGTCCACCAGACACATCATCTCCACACTCATTCTATTTTTCATCGATTCTATTTTCAATATGCCATCCAGCATTGCCGCCACCACATCCCATGATTCATTTCAGATGACTGCCAAGCCAGACATACACGTTGGACTACGCATTGAACTTCCTAGTCGACGTTCTCCCCTTGATGTTCATTTGTCCAGTCCTCCTCCACAAGTCACATATCGTCGGTACTATCGTCTCTATATCGAATCTCCTGAAGGTCCCTTCCGAGTATTCCCCTCATATCCTCCTTATTGCATTCACGATTGCATATGGGTATTCAATCAAACCTTCCATGCTCCCTTCTACGTCATTGGTTTTGACCCAAACTTCAAACGAGTGAATGGTTGGCATCGTATTGTCCTCAGGAATAACTGGTTTATCAAAGAGCACGGACCAGGAACAGAGATTTGCTACGGTTATGTGCCTAAGGACTTCATCAAGCAGGACTTGTCTTTGTTCCCTCTCTGGAGGAAATTCGTATCCAAGTGTCATGATTGGTTCACATGTTTGTGAGTCGTCATCAAGTTACATGACTCACTTACTCATCTTCGGAGATATTTGACAAGCAACTGGAATCCTATTGGATGGCTATGACTCATTTTCATCACATGACTCACTCGCTTCTTGGCTGTACTTCTATTTCCAATTGTTCCACATGGTCTATTGTCTGTGACTCACTTCTATTCTATTTCTGGCTTCTATTTCAAATTTGCTGCCATATTTCCCTTCATTTCTTCGACCCCCTGACTCATTTCTCCATTCCATTACAAACCACCTTCCTATTTTGGTTTTCTGCCTCTCGCCATTAGTCATTTCTCCTGTCTGCTATTGACGACATCGTTGTATGGCATACTCGCATCGTTTGTTGTTCTGCTCATGTATATAAGGCCTGTTTCACCTTAGTGTATCCCAATTCACCTCTTTCAGTTGGATTCACTTGTCTAAGTCTAAGTCTAAGTCTACTGCTACATCTACTACTACTACATCTACATCAAGGCCAGCTTTGTCAATCACGTGACATTTGCTGTTGTATCTCGTCTATGCTTACGTCAGTGTTTTACGTCATCATCTTTGTCACTGCTACGTCTTTGTCTTCGTCCTTGTTCTACTTTTGTTGCTGCTGATAGCAAAGCGCACTGAGCCGAACACCAGTGTAAGTAGCTGTGCAACGATGACACTGCTACCCACTGTCTTTTGGATCCATTTCCGAAAGTAAACCGACAGCGCGCCTTTTGTAATGCAAATAGCTGTAAAAACCTGAAATGATTGAGGACAAAGTCCAAACCATTTTGGATGAAGACATCGACCCAGTGACCACATGAAAATGCAAGCGCAGTGTTTCTCCAGTGATAGTATTGGATTCAGACTTGGAGGATGAGCACCTTTGCAAAATGACATATAGGAAGGGCAAGAGTGTCCAAAAGGGAACGAACCTCATCTCTGTTACAAAACATATTTTGTACTTATTTTACAATGGTGACTTTGAATACTAGTATGCATTGACACTCAGAGTATGCCAGCCATCCACACTGACAAACCAAGGAGTGACACATAATATTCAGCCTATCCTACTAAAATTCTGCCATCCTACTAAAGTTTGTTCTAGCAAGGAGTTCTACCCCTCCACAGTTCATCATCATCATTCTTTTTCCATGAGATTGTTGTGGTTAACATAAGCATGAGGAAATAAATACTGATCCAAGTACATTGAGTCAGGATATCGTTGGGCTTGACAAAACTCATTTGCAGGCAAACCAATTGCTTCAGAAAAGCATCACATTCACTTGAATGTCAGGTTTATATGCCCCAAAAAGGAGGAGGTGATTCTGAGAAGCTTAAAAACCATTAAACTTTGTACAAAACATGCTCTCCAATTAAAAAGTTCCTTTTCAACACTAGAACAACCCCAATATCTCCTGTATTTTCCTCAAATCATCTTATAGACTGTGTCTTCATTCACACTCCTTTGTTATATACCTTGTTTGAAAAATGTCACCTTAAACAAGCTTTCAACATTGTACACTTCATGTTAGCCTGGTATTCTATCCTATTTCACAACTCCTCCCCCACCTTCTCAACCTCTTCTTTTCTCAACAATGTTCTATAGCTTAACACCTCACTTATCCACAAATTCCTGACATCTGCCCATCACTTGAACCATCAGCCTCATGGCCTGGTCACCCATCATCCAGCATCTGACAGATTGCAACCTAGTCACCTCACAGTTTCCGTTGAGGACAATTGGATGGGTCAATAGCACCAGCCTTGCAGGTTTAAACCATAGGAGGGGTCTATCAGACAGGTCAGGCAAAAGAATTGGACTCACAGAGGTGATTCAGCTTGCCTGGTAACCATGGGGGTCCAGCTTTTGACAGCTTGACCACTGCTTTTGGATCAACCTTGTGAGGGTGTGGGACTAACAAATCAGGAAGCAAACCTGTGTCAGACATGAGATACATTCATTCAAAATGTAAACAAAGGACATCCACAGAACCACCTCACACCTTGCCTTGTCCCAAAAAACTCACAGTGTAGTAATTGAAACTACACCTCTGATGAGCTCATGGATGTTCCCAAGAGCAGCAAGAGAACATTTTATTACATAATATAATACTTTGTATCTATCACAATGACTATAGCACCCTAAAGGAAAAACCATTGGAGCTGTTTAGTGAATGTGTAGCTGGTTTGAAAAATCCAGCTCAGTTCAGCTAAAACTCAGCTTGGCTCTCTCAGTTTAGCCAGAACCAAGCCAAACTAGTGGCAACACTACACTCAGTGCAAGCCTTGAAGCTCCGCTCCATCTCCAGGGGAGAGGCTGGGAGCAATTGGCATCTCTAGGGGAATTAGGTTATTGGGATGTTTGGGGATGGTCAAATCATTTCCTTACAATTTTTTTTGTATATTACCATGCTATATATGTATAGTAATGTAACTGACAACCCAGAATTGTGAAAAATGCTCCAGAAAAAATATATCAGAGCATTGACTGGAGATGAGAGTCTCCAGGCTGGTTTGGGGTCAAACTGTTCCTAGAACATTAAAAAAATTCTGATTACAATACATGTTACAAAGGTATCTTATGTCAATTCTTGGCAATTTTACCTGCTATAGAATGCTTTGTAGATGTCAGGACATATTTTTCAATCAGGGAGTGTGGTCATGTGACTGTGTGCACAAACAGTTCGCGAACACAAAAACCAATGAGAGATGTTTGTTCCAGATGATTTCAAGCCTTAATTTACATAAGAAAAGTAGAATACTGGATCATGTATTATATTTTTATATTCATAAAAACCTCATTTGTGCTATTCTCCAAATGGGTCTAGTGCCAGCTTGAGGCATCCAGCACCTAGTGTAGTGAAGAGCTGATAATACTACTACATGTTCATAGATATTCAGCAGATGCTTTAGAGTACCTAGAATCATAGGGTGTTACGTGAACGTTTGCAGCCACAGTATGGTCATCCATTCAGTAGAGCAACTTGCAGTCCCACACATCATGAGCTGTATTATATTTCAAGCAGATGCTTGTGGTCAATTCTGAGTAGGGGAACCACTTACCATACATATCAGGTATAAATTTTATGTTTGCCACTGAGCTGTGGACTGAGCATGGCCATGAGAGGAAGGCCTGGACCTAACTCCTGAAATGATGTATATTGCTCCAAGCCTCTTCTCAGATGGCCCACCGGAGTTGAAAGGACTTTGAACTGGGAAGACAGCTTGTACTGAACCTATGGCAACACTAATTCTCTTTACTGCTTGGTTCACATTGCACTCATTTGGTTTGACTGACATGTTGTCGTCAATTCTACACAAAGAACCTTGATTGACTTGCAGTCATCAAGGTTGCATGTTTTTTATAGAGTTTAGACCCTCCCTTACTAATGTGTACTGACATGGCCCTTTTCTTGCCCTTCCTCTCCCTTCTCCTTCATCTCTTAAATTGTCTTCAATAATAGTTTATCAGTGTGTAGCTAGTGCCCACACGTGCACCTAGTGCCAGCTCAATGATGAATCGATGATTTGCAACCCAAAGATTAGTGCCAGATGACGTATTAGGTGTATGCGATGTCCACCTAACACGTCATTCACTCACAGTACTCCCACTGGCACTCTTGGTCGTCTTCTTGCAAAGCTTCGCCACCACCCAGGTTCCTCCATGCCACTAAAGAAGAAATACAATCCACCAACCTCAGGCTGAGACTGCTGCCGGCACACAAGCACACGTTTGACTGTTGTGAGTCGCACTTTGTAATTAGCTGTTCATTTCGCCACCCAGGATTATCTAAGTCCTCACAATGAAGGCCGTCGATGGAGCTGCATTGTCAGTGCCATCGTCTGTGTAACACTCTGTGATGGTGTATAGCATGAAGACGTAGGCTATGGTGTCACCGACAATGTTAGGTTGAAAGGAGACACCCTTGATAAAGTACGTTTCCTTATTCTACCTATCCACCTTGCTCAAGATTGGCACTTAACCCTTGTATTAGTGCAAGAAAGAGGCTGCGACTGTGTGTTGACTCAAGCATGTAAGTCCATAAGTGGTCGTGGGCGTGACACTGTACCATGTCAGCGTCGCAGCCTTTGCTGCGACGACCACACACGACAGCACCCTGCCTCAATTTTATAACACACGGCCACGCTAGGACAGCAGCAGCAGCAGCAGCAAGAGCCCTGGTGAACCCCAGCTGGACTCTATCACCCCATGCACGTCGCAGTGCCGCAACCACACATCTGCAGCTGTACCCCACACGACCTCACCCCTTCGTCCCCGCGCTCCTACACACCCCCAAGTCCCAGGCTGTACTGACAGCCACTGTGCAGCCCCCATACACTCCCGGACGCACATGCGCACGCCACCACCATGCGTCACCATCTCATGGCGCCCCATGCCACCTACACCACCTGGAGCCACATGGGGTTCTACACCACCATCCACAGTCACAGTGGACCTCAGCAGGACCCCACCACCCGTCATTCGTGAGCCACATGCCAAGTATGCCCATAAGCTCTCGCTCATGCCGCCAATGCCAACCATGACCTGCACGTGAGCAGTCTTGCACGTCGATGCCGAATTGGAGCAGAGGATAGAGTGAGACCACGAGAGAGAGGAGAGGGGAGCAGAAGGTTGCATAGTTATCGTGAGGATGCTGCCACCACCCCCACACGTATGCCCGCGACAATGCCATTATGAACATGCACATCATTCATGGCACCTACAGCAGTGCCACCTCATTGCCGGCACACACCTGCACCCATTCGCCATATCTTGTCCCACCGACGGCAAGTGCTCACCCACAGTGTACCCTATCCCTAGCCAAATGCCATGCACCTACCCTCACCGAACTCATCAACATCTCAACAACACCATCTTAATCTGCAAGTGCTTTGGTCTGGGACAATTGTAAAACAATTGACATGCTGTGATTGTTTTACAAAGAAGCATGTCAATTGTTTTACAAAGACTCGATTGACTAGTAGTCGTCAAATTGTGGCATGGCTTAATGTTCCTTCTGCATGTTTTTTAGAGTATCTATGTAGTAAGAATCTATTCAACTTTGTGTTCTCATCACTAAATGAGTGTGAGTTATTCTCATGATGCATTAGTTGGACATTGTGTACAGCTAATATGTCACTCATCTGACTATGGATTCTAAATTGGCAATGAGCCGAATAGTTGGTGTATGGCATTTGTTTGAGTATCAGTTCCCAAATTGTTTTCTTGAGAGAGAGTAAGGTAATGCAGATATGTTTATCTCTGTTACCTCATGCAACCCCATTTTTACATACACTCTACCCATATCTCACACTCAGAGTGAATGTCAACACCTCAGCCTGCAATGCAAGAACATAGGTGAGTTGATGCATATATGCACTGGGGATGAGTGCTGACCATCGCTGCTTAAGTTTGGTTGTTGTTCTTGCTCACAAACAAGCTATGCTCAACATCTGTCATGAAGATGGTTAGCAGCATGATTGGGATCTTAAGCACTGTCATCTAAGTGCTTCCTGCCATGCAGGGAAGCCTGTTTGGGTTTTGTTTATTTTTTGGATAATTGGGGATTTAACACTTTTATAAGTGCAGCTGGAAGTTGCTCATGATTTCTTCCAAAACATAATTGTGCAAGGTGGTATCATTTCAAGAATAATTGTATCCATAATTACAGTATTATATTTAACTTGTAAGGAGAGGATTCACCTTCGAGGACAGCTGATATTATACTCACATGATGCTTTTCTTTGTTAACAATTCAAATATAATCATTTTGGTGACTCATACTAGTCCAGCCTGTGGCATTATGTGCATCTTTTTGTTCATAGGCGGCAGGTTTGATATATAACATATAGTAAGTCCGTCTTTGATATACATTGCAAATAATTACCATTCAATCCATACAAACAGACCTAAGCTTATTTGGTACCTCTATGTTGGTCTCATCATTAATGCATGTTCACCAAAAATTGAATGTATGTCTAATCTCTTCTGAAATAACTTCCACTCCTCACCTCAGTCCAGGCACTAGTTGGTACTCCGTATCACAAGTCAATGGTACATTCTTTATGTATCCAATTGGTGTACTGTCTGCATATTCTCATTACAGGACTTGGTGTGCTCCTAGCTGTGTATGCAAGTTGGTCCAATAGTTGTTCCTCATAGACTTTGCTGTACAACTTGGTGTCTGCTACTGTGGTAATAATACAACACTATGAGCTCATAAATGATACAGATGAGCACATTAGGACCTATAAATGTCAACTGTGCTACATGTATAATTACATAAACATGCAGAGAGCATGACAGGAGTGTGAATGGAACTAAAGAAGATCTCATGGCACTACAAGATCTTTGAACGGATCCTTGGATGTAATGAACCAGTTGACTTCCTGATAAGGAAATCAGCTTTTTTGCCATGTGGAGTAGCCGAGAGTTAACAAAAATTTAGCTGAAAGTGAATCTGTGGGACAACAAGACAAGCTGTGAGACGAAATTTTCTATTCATGTGAAAACTGAGCCACTGTAAGGGGAACCCCTCATACTGCTCCCTTTTATTCTCCTTCTCCTATTCTCCTCTCTTATTCATGTTCACCCCTTCTATCCCCATTCCCCTTTTATCTCTCTTTTCTCCTTCCTGTTGTTTCTATCTAATATTCCCATTTCCTTCCTCCCCTCCTCCTTCCTACTCACTTCTACAGCTGGTGCTTCTGTTCGCGATTTAAGCACCTGATTACGTGTGCAAGTTGGAATCTACCTGGGCTACGTCACGGGTCATGTGACTTCCATTTTAAGCACCCAAAATGTTCAGTCTGTTCGGAGTCTTTCCTTAGTTAGTAGCTGCCTCGGCAGTGGGAGTCCTTAGGCTTTTCTCTTTGGAATCCCATCTGCCAGGTATGTATCCTTGCCTGTAGCCTTCCTTGAGCTTATATACTTTGGATTCCCACCTGCCAGGCTCTAGTGTGATATTCCACTAGCCCCAGAGGTTGCCCTTATAGCCACCTCCTAGGAAAATGGGAAATTTTGGAAATTTTGGTGTACTGGTGCATATGAACAATTCTAAACTCTGCTAACGGCTAACGCTATGCTATAGGGAATCATAATTTTTACTTATTGTTTCCAGTGCATCTGGAGTGACCAGGTGTGAGTCCAAGAAATGAATGCAGAGATGCAAGCACTCAAACGTGAGCTGGCAAGCCTCAAAAACATGGACATTGAAGAACCCCCTGCATGAAAATCTAAACCCAAAGGAGGCAGGAGGGCTCGTAGCGTGGGTCAATCACACCGCGAAGATGGCCTCATCATCAAAGTCCGCCAGCTTGGAGGAAAATCGTGATCATGTACATGCTTTGGATGAGCAACGTGGAAGAATCGTTCCAGACGAAGCTCAACCCAAACTACACACCCATGGATCATTTCAAGCCTGGCATTGAGTGGAAAAGACAGGGTGAACATGTGGACCTGCGTGAAGTGTTCCCTGTCCAGTTTCACAACGATTTCAAAGATGACTTTCTTTATTCCACTGTAAGTTCTTTCTCTCTTTTCTCTTTATTTTATTAACAATATTTATCTACTCTACTAGTTCAATTTAGGGATGAGCAGCAAGCGCTTGAACAGTGTGTCAAGGATCTGCAACCATGTTGATTCAATTGCCCACTGGATGAGTTCTCCCAGCCAGAGTGGCACTATGAGAACTGCCAAACACTCATCGGATGGCAAGAAGGCGTGGATGGCCACCCATTCTATTTGCTGTTTGCCCCTATCCTCTATCGCAAATATGAAGGCCGGCATGACTTGAAGAAGGCATTCTTGAATCAAGCCCTTTTTGATGTAAGTTTCTTCCCTATTTTCTTCCTTATTTTCTTCCCTTTCTTATTGCTCACAATTTCTTTAGATTTTTAATGTAATCATCTGTGGTCCAGGGGCTCTAAACCGGAAACTGGGTGCCAGGAGCTCAAAATGAGCAGTAACAAATGACGTTATTTGGGAACTCAAGGAAGTGATGCCAGGTGCTATTGCTGCCTCTGCCGTCTTTGTAAGTACTCTCTTTTTTTATTGCTATGAACATCTTGCTAACGACAATCTTTCAGGCTCATTATGCATTATCACACGACGTGTCATTCCAACACCAAGGGAGCACAAGTGGCATCAACTATGAGGTGGACTTCAATACCTACTCAAAGTATTTGATCAGTGGCCTCGCTCAAAATCGGCAATCCATCAAGCAAATTTTTTGGATGTGGAATAGTTATTTCTTCCCAGGTATGACATGCCGGATAGAGGCTGTTGGAGCAGCACTGGCCCACGCCCTTGAGGACACATTCACCACACTCAATGAAGACACCAGTGGGGACAAGAAACCCTCTGTTGTTCCTGCTGCCCCTGCATCCATTCCTGTTCCTGCCTCCACCAAATTCACCTCTGCTATCCCCGCCCCCCTCGTTAGTTCTGCCCTCGTGCTGCCTTCTGCTCCCAGTCCTCCCTCTGGTCCTGCTCCTCCCTCTGCTCCTCCTGCTGCTCCTTTTGTCACCCGATGCACTACTTGCAGCCGCACTAGGCTCACGATGCAAGCTCTGGTGCCAACGGTTGGGGTAGAACATCCCAATAGCAATGGACCTGTAAAAAAATAAAAAAAAGGTGTGGTTAAGAAGACCTCACCAGCCTCAAGCTAGTATTTGTAATTAATAATTGCTAGCTTTATTGTACTTAGAATCCAGAATCTAAATGATTGAGAACCTTTATTTAAGTGGAATTAAAGTAATGTAGAAATAATTTCAACATTGGCTTGAGGCAATGCATTGCTTCAAGTTGATGGTCATTCGTAGGGCCAGCGCCCATGTAAGCTCATTATGCATCAGTGGTCATAGCCTAATGTAATCCATGTAGACTAGTTGTATTATTGCTTCCTTGTTATTTTATTATGTAGTCGTGCGTTTGATTCCCACTCTGTACCACTTGTATATTTGTAACCCTAAAGTCCATTGTATGTTTGTAACCCTAAAAGTCATTTGTAAACTGTAAATGTGGTTCTAGTCTACTAATTTGTAGTACTGTAGTAAACAAATGTTTCTAATAAAACTTTGTTCGTTACAACAATTGTCTGCCACTGTGCATACACAGTGGACTTATGTTTGCTCAGGTACAAATCGACCCTTATCAGGCCTGATTACACATTGTCATTCTGATTAAGCCTGATCAGTTTATTAAAATCTTATCATACTACTATATACTGATCAGATTGAAGGCACCTGATCAGTTAACCTGAGCTTATCAGCTTTGACCAGATATAAGGTTGATCTGATGACCTAATGAACCTTATCAGGTTTGATAAGGGATTTTGGGTTTTTCCAACCAATGCCTCATCAATGAACTTTCAGAGTGTTTCTAGCTCAACTGGAGATAGGGAATAAATGGTTCCAAAGGGGGGACTCTCTCCCTCTATCAAGTCAATCTTAAGTTTGTACAGTCAGTGGTTGGTGAGAATTTCCACTTTCTTCTTGCTGAAGACGTCAGAGAACTTATGATATTCCAGTGGAACACCATTGAGATTGGCTGTCAGATCGGGATTCAGGGAAGCATCGATGACTGAAGTGGATTTTCCTTTTGAAATTATGCATAGCTGAAAGATCTCCTTGTTGTCCAGTTTGCAAAGGTGAGTGAACATGGATGCAGGGACTAGGTCAATATGTGAGTCTTGTACAGATGTCAGAGGGGTGTCTGCACGATCAGATTTTGGGATTCTGGAGACTGCAGAGGTGGATTTTGCAGAGAGTGACATCAGAATTGAATCTTGCTGCTGAAGAATTCAGAATGATATATGCCCAGTACCCAGTCAATCAATGGCTTGTAGCAGGTGAGCCAGTTGTGTCCTAGCATGACAGAGCAGCTAGAATAAAGTGGTGTTACATACATAGCAACAACCTGATTTTTGCCAGACGAAAAATGGAGTGGCATATCAATAGCCTGTGAGATTGAAACATTAGAAGTGCCATCAAAAAGCTTTAGCAGAATTTGTGGAATATTGTGGAATTCCAGCAGAAGCTTGGAAGTGAATGATGAGCCTACAAAACAGTGAGTGGAACAAGAGTCCATGAGAGCTTGGGTATTAGTATTTGGAATAATGTCAGAAGTTAAGGGCACAGTAAGAGAATCAGATTTCAAAAGAGTGGAAGCATTGAGTTGAACCCTGGAAAATGTACACATGGAATCAACACAGCTCTGGGTCTGTGCAGAGGTCTCAGAGCTGCTTATTATTATTTTGAATCTGCAGTGGCCATAGGTTTGACCTTGGACTCAGGTTTGCTCAGTGTTGCGGACACTGCTCTGGCCTTTGATTGAGCATTGAGAGAGGTTGACTGTGGGAAATCCTTTGCAATATGTCCGGGTTGTCCATAGAACATGCATAAATTCTGGTCCATGCATCGCTGTCTTTCCTGCTGGGTCAGTTTGCTGTCTTTTCCGAGTACATTGGAAATGTCTGGAGATTTGCAGAAATTTGACACAGAGGACTGAGGTTTGGCAGAAGAAGAGGAAGCAGAATTGTTGTTGCTGTTTGCCTTCTTCTGCAGTTGGTTGGATTGGGATTCTTGCTTGTCTGATTTACTGCTATTACCAGAGTTGTTGTTGTTTGATGTGGTGGCATGGTTGACCTCACCTCATCATTCCCAATAACAGTTGTTGATAGTTTGCACAAGTTGTTGGAGTTCCAGAAGCATGTCGGCTTTTTCCCAAGTTGCAAGGATATCCTTGATACAGTCAGGAAGTTTAGTATAAAAACTCCTACTAAGGGTGGCATCGCCCCAATTGACTCTAGTGGCAAGGTGGTTGAACTCTACAATAAACTTAGTAATGTGTTGGTTATTGGGCATTCAGAGATTATTGAGTTTGGTTTCTGTATTGCCAACAGGGTCGTAAGCTCCAAAATTCTATTGGAGTATCATTGTGAAATCCCAATAGCTGGTAAGCCAAGACAGGTCTTCAAAGGTGTCATTGTCTAAGAGTTCAGGCTTGAAAAAATCTAAAGCTGCCCCCTTGAGGAAAGAGATAGGGTAAGTAACGTTTGCTTCGTCACTAGAACAGGTCTGAGAATGGTCATGGAAGTGGAGTTTGCACTGAAGAAGGAAGGGGTGGAGTTTGTGGGAATCCAATCCATTGAAAGTGTCAACTTCACAGAGTTTAGTTTTTCTGGTTTGATTCTTGTTTGGAGTTCCCATGTGCTTAGCTATCTGTTTCAAAGCTTTTAGCATAGCCTTCCCTTCATCTTCATCATTGTCATCATCACCCCCATTGTGGTTGTCACCATTGTCATTGTTGCTGGGGTTGCCCTCTGGGTTGTTGTTCAGAAAACTGGGCCTGAGAGCTCTGATTCCAGTGGTTGTACAAGATCTGGTGTTAGAAGGCATAGTGAAGAATCAAGAGTTTTAGCTCAAATATACTGTTATGAACTAGATTTCCTCTCATTGGAATATTGGAGTATTGGAATGTCAGGGTTTGGGATTTGGGATTGGAAACATATGGACATCGGCTTCAACTTATGGGTTGTGCCCTCTTGGATCCTTCATGTCCTGGTATTTCAGAAGATTGAAATGTTGGAGAATGGAAGGATGGATAAGACTTAGAGATGGAATGAGAAGATATTGAGTCAAGATGAATCAATATTTGAACTGAGGAAGACGTACATGTAGGGGTTGTGTATAACAAAGAGATACGGTCTAAGTCGGAAAGATATGAAGTGCAGGATTCTGAAATGGAACAGATATGGGTTTGGGAGTAAGGATGAATATGGATATAAGACCGAAGATATAGATCTTGATAGAAAATGACTAAAAATAGATGAATGGGGATAATTAGAATGGACAGAATGGATTGGAAAACATATCAGAAAACATATCGGAATACTCCAGAGAAAGGCAGAAAAGTTGGGAATGAATCTGGGTTCTACCAGCATGGCATGACCCCACTCTGCTAGATGGTATCTTACACCACAGTAAGGTACCTGCAAACCATCACACAAGGGGAATCCAGTGTCAGTGAGGTAGTATTTGTTCAGCCAGATGAAGAGGTCCCAGAAGTGCCCTTCATGGAACATTGTTGAATTAGCTGCAGACCCCTCCCAGCTGCTGAATATGTAGATGAACCTCATGTCAAATGTGCAGGCAGCCAGGCAATTCTGAGTGAGCACCCCTTTCCAATCATGGATGAGATGTCACTCAGCAGCTGTTGGACTGCATGCAATGTGTGTAGTGTTGATTGCACCAATGGCATCTTGGAAGAAGGGATAGAACTTTGTGTTGTTGAGAAGTTGAGGTGGTATGGGATTGTTTTCTGATGGGAGATGGACATAGGTGGTGTAGAACAGATGGGATGAGAAAATTGTGAGCATCTTTTTGAAATAATTGGCCACAGTCTCATTTGCATGTTGGAAATGTTCCCCAACATGCCTAACAGTTAATCCAGTGATGATGGTGTAGAGGAAAATCACCAGTTGTTCCTCCAACGTCATGTCGTGTGAATGGCTGTGGCCATAGCTCTGGAGAGTTGTGATCAAGCTGTGAAAAACATGTTTGCAAACTCCCAGTTCACAGTTGATTTGCAAAAGATGGCTATTAATCAGTTCTTGAACCCATGCATATCCAGAAAGTGCAGAAGTATGATATGTAGAGTGGGGTAGCATAGCTAAGAATTGCCTCAGCAACTAAGGTAGTCAGTCATCTTGGTAGTGTCAGAACTTGAGGAAATTGGAACTCATTGTCCAAATTGAGTAAGAGAGATTTGTTGTGCAGGGGTATGCCATCCATGTGCAAGGCCTAACTGATGTGGCCTTTGCATGACAGCTATTAGGACTCAGCTCCCCATTGGCATTGGAGTCATTGATTCTTGGTCAGCTGAATTGCAAGTTGGTTAGCTCAACAATTGTATCCAAATGGGCTCTCAGTGCTGTGCTGAGTAAGCCTGGCTGCTGTGAAAACACTTTAGGGCTGCTCAATTATTAGTTTGTTTGGTTACCTTGTGACCTTGCTTTGCAAGGTCCTCATCTGAGGCACCCACATTATGCTATCAACTTAGCTGGAGCAACTGGGGTGGTAGGCCCAACTAGTTAGATATGTTTTGCAGTAGGATTCCTATACTATAGTTAATTCTACGAAGATTTCAGCCTGAGAAACAACTAAGGTTCAGATGATGCATCCAAAACCCATCAAAATGTCTGGACCTGGCTCCACAACACTTGGCTGAAGACAGGCACCATGGGCACCCACATTATGCATCCACCTGCCAGCAGTGTCACCAACAGTGAGCTCAATGCTGGGGCAATTCTGGCCCAATAAGTTGCAGATAAAATTCAAAAAAAAACTCCTAAAAATTCATAGAATAGCATAGAATTATTTAAATAAATTCTAGCTAGTATACAGCCCCTTTCCAGCACTGTCAACAACAGTGAGCTCACATATAAGCCTCAAATATTATTGAAAAATTAGGAAAAAATTCAGAAGAGCATATATAGCTATCCCATCAATATACTTAGCTTGGCAGTCTTTTTCTGGTCACTCTATGAAATACTACATTCACTGGATTGCAAAGAATAAAAGTTCTGGACATGCATACTGAGTTAGAGAACTTGAAGATATATGTGTAAAGTAAACAATAAAACATGTACCACCATCATGAATGTTCCGATCAGGCCCTGGAGATCTGTTTAATAAAGAAAATTGTGAGTTCCCGAAGGCCGCTTACCAGTTGCGTACTTTGACGAGAGTGAGCGAATACCGCAATTCCCATGGGAGTCGCTTAGTGGCAAAACAGGCCGGTGAACCACCGCTGCTGTTAGGTTGTCAACGTGATTCTTACATTAGTAACGTTCATGGATGTCCGAGAATGAGATGTGCTCACACGGAGAGTGAGAAATCTCTAGTAGAGCGTTGTCTCCGGGGAAGAATCTCCCGGCGCGGATCTCTGCTTATCACCATTTTGCCAGGTTTGCTCGGTTCTAGACTGTGGAGTCGAGATATTAAGGGGAAAAAACAATCGGACGAAATAGGGAATAGGGATAAATAAAATAGAATGTTTGTTTGTACGTATCTTTGATTTATCATGAAGTATTACCGAACAAACTCCTGGAAATACTATCAACTCGAATTGCGAAGACAACTGGATGCTTGCACAAAGCTTTCATGCGAAATATCTGCAACTGAGGTGCTCTCGATGCAGGAACATGAGATATTGTGGGATAAAATGTGAGAGCTGGCATTGGAGAAGTGGGCATCAATTGTGCTGCTTCAAGATGAATTATTGAGTAATGACTAAACCGAATATGTTTAGTCTAGACGGCTCTTCAGATACTCAAAGTGTCCAAGCTCGGAGTTCAAGTTAGGAATGATTGACTTCGGCGCATTATCAAACCGTATGTAATCGCCCAGGCATGAAGCATCATCCGGTGGAACACACCTGTCAATCAATGTAAGGACAAAATTGATATTGATCTGCAGCTGTGAATTACGCAGCATTGTTTCACAGTATCCTCAGCAAGTACCCGAATAATGCGCCGGCGAGTGGCGATGTTTGAGAGCATTTTCCTGTCAGATATTTTGAGGACATTTCGAGAGATCAATGACTCCAATGTTTCCAGTCGCCCCTGCATTATTTTGAACGAACGTTGGTAGGACTATATCGCAAAAAACCAAACAATCGGAAGCAGGGCCAAGGAGAGGGGAAATAAAAAAGACCTGGTAAAAATGTGGAGATGATACTGTATTATCAGTACTCGGTGTTTAGACTAAAAATACTTCTAAGAGAACATCGAGGTTATGCGGTTATTCAACATATGATTTGCTCATGAAGAGTCAGCAAACAGGGTGAGGGCGGAATGAGTATAAACATGTTTGAATACGGCTGCATTTATTCTGTAGTCTAGCTCCAACATGCCGAGGTCTACCTCGGTAAAGCCGAAGATAAACATTAACGAACATGAACCACGGCAGTAGTTGTCCAGAGCACTTACATCTAATTTGTCAGCTAACCAAATATCTCTACCACGGTAAAATTAACGGAGCTTGGAGAAGAGTGTCGGGGCGACGCAGTTCTGGCAGAAATTAAAAGTCAAGAATGTAAGCTATGTCTTCACCGGCTTTCACAGCATTAATGACAGATAGCACATACATCCGCGCAATGCATCATGCTGTTAAAATGTAAGGCATATTAAGTCAACACTTATATAACCTCTGTGGTGATCCTGAAAATTCACGCACTGGACTATAGTTAAAGCATGCAAACAATGTCTGGTAAGACTCTGAAATCAGAAAGTGGATAGAAAAAACGTACACCTGAAAAAAAATCGCATGTTTAGTCTACGCAGTCCATCATACGAATCAATCAAATAGTAAGCTCACATCTCCTCAACGCAATCCTCGCCTTTGAACCCCTCTCCAGCTTGAACTTTCTCTTGGCAATGTTCGAAGTGCTTCTTGAAACCAACGCACTGAGCAGAGTTGCTGCACTCCTCTCGCAATGTCGGATGGAGCTGGATAGTACTGTTAGCGTTTGGCAACGGCTGAAACCCTTCCAGTCCGACGGTAATGGGACCATCCGGAATGAGAGAAAGAATGTCCACTCTAGAGCCAAATTAAATCGAAAGACACGCACATCTTCGGGCTCCTCCTCTTCCTGTTCCGCTGTTCCTCCCTCAGCAGCTCCTCCCTCCTCTTTATTGTCGTCGCCCTCGCCTGCCTCGGAGACGCCTGGATTCTTCTGTTCCTTCTCGTCCTCTTTTGAGGCTTCAGCTTGAATGATAAACGAGCTCAGTAGTGTGGACAGCATTACTTTTCCCAGATGAGTTGGCTAAACGTGTCACGAGTAACTCTGTCACAGCCTATGGGCTGCAAAGTGATAAATATTGTAGACTCCTAGCTTCCTCCTGAACCCTCTTTACTATCTATTGGCTTCAATCCATAATCGATACTAATTTTTCCTGAAAATATGAACAGCCAAATGATGCTGGCATTGCTGGGTCCTGCTACGAATCCCATCTGAGACTGTGATGCTGATTTTTTTTTCGGATTTTGTTTCATGTACTATCGGTATGAAGGAAAACTAGACAAACAACCAACATACAGAGGGTGTCTGGTAACTATTAACTACGGCATCAACATTATCTGCACATCTGTTATATCATTCAGCAGGGGATCGTCCTTATCTTTGCATGTCCATCTTGGCAAATGAGGCAGGAGTCCTAATAAAATCAAGCAACCCAATCTCTATCATATCATGCCATGCTGCACCACCGACGTATCGCAATAGGTTACCACATCATCCAAAGCGTAGTAAAGGCTCCCGCGAAACTCGCGCCGCCAATTTTCCACATCGACCAAGCCTCTATTGAACCAGAGGTAGGCGCAAATGTGTACGCAAAGCTACTAGTTGGGTTTGGGGAGCCGCTTAGAGACACAGTAGCAAGTAACTGTTGGCCTTTGCTTGTGGCTGGAGGCTTCGTGGATGAGTTCTGCCCAGCAGATACAACAGAGAAACGTTGGGACATCGAGTACATGAGACCGTGCGTGGAGTTGATGAAGAGTAGGAAGTAATCATCGGCGGGGGGTACGTCTGTGAGCATTATCGGCAATGAGGGCGCATTTGACGGGACTACATGTGGAGTGAGCGCTAAGTGTTTTGAGCTGTTGCAGGTGTCCTGGACTCACCATTTTTAGCTACAAAAAGCAGGCCATCTGTGCTAAGTCGCGCAAGCTCTACGTCAAAAATATCGATTCCCTGCCCTATGCCTTGTGTCCATGTTGCGTAGTTGGTTTGTCCGTTCACCCATTGGGATCCCTTAGCTGGTTGATTGATGATAAAGTACGCTGTGGACCCAGAGTGAGCGCGGTGACAGATGGTGTGTAGATTGAGTAGGATACACACGTGGGTCAGACAGAACGTTGGTTGGTGCGAAGAGAAGTACAAGACTCAAGACTCGGTTGGGTAGACGCATGTCGAAATGAGGTATAGCGTTAATCGTAGGGTATATTCTGACGAGACAAACGGGAGGGCGTGTGAGATAGGTAAGGAGGAGCAAGACTGCGTGGTGTTGGCCCACCGTGGCAATTTTGAAGCGGCGCTTAGATTATAATGGCTACGTTCGAAGGAAGTAACGGTACTGTAAGGAATAGGAATGAGGACGAATTCTGCGCTGAGTAGCTTGGAGAGATCGCTTTTGGCTGAAACTGAGACCCGGGCGCACGGCCTGTGTGCCGCGAGATATCAGTCGGCGCAGGCGCCACCACTCGTAGCCGGTCACTCCTAGCGAGAGAGGTCCCTGAATTCCCCGAGGCGTCAGTGGATTGGTATCACTCGGCACGTCGGCGCAGGCGCCAAAAGCACCGGTCAGTAAGCTGACAGGTTAGCGAATCAAAGCCCCTGGGTCCAATGGTCATGAGAAGTTAGAATGTCACTACAGGCACAAAAGGCTTGGAAATATATAGACAGTTCCTCCACAAAACCAACAGAGAAGTCTGGAGCACAAGAGTGGCTAGAAATAAATGATCAAATTGTTGGAGCACTTGGAACAATTAGTGTTGCCAGGACTTCGGTTAAAAACCGGTCAAGGACTGAAGTCGAACCACTCGGCGACTCCCGAGGTCACGGTTCGGTCACAGTTATGACTAGTGGATTTTGTGCCAAAATCCATAGTCAGAACTGCAACCTATAGTTGTGGTCAACCATACTCGCAGCCAACCACGAGATGTTAAATGCCCACTAGAAACATCCAGGGGGCATCTAAATCACGTGATCCTGGAAGCAAATCACTTTGGTTCTGTACCAGTCACACGTCTCAAGTAGTTACTCAGATAAGTCAACATGGGTGTGGAATATTTCACTCAAAATATATTATGTGCATTAGTGTTACATTCCAAATTATAGAGAGTTTTATTTATCAGCAGCACTTTGATAGTGGCATCCAATCAATGCTGCTGTGCGAGACAACCCCATGCCTTCTGTTTGTGGCAGCACTGGCAGGTTCAACGACTTTTAGGAGACTGGATGGCAGCTGCAAAAGTCTGAGCCAACCTGAAAGTTTTCCAATGAAGCTAAATGATAAAGGCTGGGTCAATGCCACAGCCTTCCAAGCTTGCAAACTACGGTTTGCAATAGGAAAGACAAAGCATCTTTGACTTTGCTGACACTGGAATCCAAATCAGGAGACTACAGGGGATACTTAGTAGTTGTACAGAAGCCGTAGGTCTTTATCAAATACCTGTAATACTTCATTGTTGCCATTCTTCAACGAGTTGTTTTCTTGTAGAACAGCCAGCTGTATCAGTGAAGACGAAACTGACATGAGCTTCAAGGGACAATCTAAAATCATACGTTCATATGGATACATTCACTTTATATATTAAATAAAGATAAAGATACCACTAACTCACATTTTCAAATCTTGGGTGCATATCTTCACAGAAAATATCAGCGAGGCTTCTCCAACATTGGAGATTTGATGTGTATGTGACGCACATCCAAGTCAACAAACAATTGTCAAGTCATGTGGTTGACTTATCTAAGGAACTACTTACTAAGATGTGCAACTGTTACAGAACCAAAGTGATTTGCTTCCAGGATCACGTGATTTAGACGCCCCCGGATGTTTCTAGTGGGCATTTAACGTCTCGTCAGCCAACCCGCTGGCTGTGAGTTTGGTTGCTTTATGCCAGCCACAGACATGTGGCTGGCATAGAGCTGGCTGCCAAACATGGCAACTGTTTGGCAGCCACTGGTGCTCCAGCACCAGTGGCTTGCAGTGTTAGCTGCGAGTATTGGTACTCTACACCAGCCACACAAACGTGGCTGGTGCAGAGTATGAGCAGGCAGTGGCAACCCCGTTGCCACTACCTCTCTGCGGCTGGTACTGTTGCAGCAGCAGTGGCTGAACTGGGTTCAGCCACCACTGGTGCGACTCCCCCACCAGTACTCACAGCCAACACTGTGAGTATTGGCACTCTATGCCAGCCACACCAATGTGGCTGACGCAGAGTAGGGGCAGTGGCAATGGTGTAGGGGCAGTGGCACACCATTGCCACTGCCCCCCACTGCTGAACTGTGTTTGGCAGCTGCCAGTGTGACACCAGCAGTACTCGCACTGACTGCTGGACTGCGACCCTGTGGTCAACCAACCACATAAAGTGGTTGGTCGACTATGTGGTTTCAGTCAACCACTTTAAGTGGTTGACCGACTCCCCAGGTCGGTTAAAACCATAGTTGTGACTATGGTTTTGACCTAGGGATTTTTGTGTGACCTATGTAATCGAAGTTGCAGCTGTGGGAACCATGGCTCAGTCAACTGAACCGTGGCAACACTAGGAACAATAGTAGACCCATTGCTGCAACACGAACTAGAATCTATAACAGAAGCATCAGCTGCATGGAAAAAGCTCAAGGACAGTCTACCAATATCATTGCCAGACTCAAGAGCATGCAAGCTGCAATCTGTAACCAATTCTCCCCTGATACCCCTTTCAGCACCACAATAACTGAAATATAGGATGTACAGCATGTACTCACCACCATTTTCGATGGCACACCACCAACAAGCAAAGAATGGCTAATCATGCTCTTACTGAACACTCTCAATAATGGAGAATACAACTGGTTACACAAGGACCTGATTACCTTCATGACAAACTCAAACATGCAACTGTTGGCCAAAGATATTATCAAGACCAAAGCTAGGGAACTGCACAGAACTACAAAATGAGAGGAACTGGTCTTGGCAACAAGGAGCATAAAGGGAAAGGAGGTGAAGAAACCTAAGGCAAAGTGCAGCACCTGTGGAAAATTGTAAGAGTTTTTTCCACTTAAGTGTGGTATCCACATGTGCTCAAACAGAACCATTCCAAAGGGTTCTATTAAGCAGTTGTGTGGTGGTTACAATATAAATGTTTTACACTTAGTGTTGTTTATCACACTGGCTTGTAGAACCGTTCCAAACAGTTCTTTATTGAGTGGTGTGTGATAGTTTACAGTAAGTGATCTTAGAACCTAAGGTTCTTCCCATGCTACAACTATTACAGTTGTGGACACTTGTGTACACAACTTGTAGCATAGACATAGCCTATGCCTGTACACTATTCTATATACTTATGTATACTAATATTAATGCTATATATCTATTAAGGGAATTATAATTCCCTTACACCCTCCCCCTCAGGCTGAAGCCACGGGGAGGGCGACAATGTGTTATACATCATAATAAATGGATATTTTATCCATTATCAGAAGTAGGGGATGGGGGACCCATTTCCACATCTGGAGGATTCCCATCCTCATATATCTCAGAGGTGTCAACCCCGATATCTTCATTCCCGGTTAAGCTAGTACCTGTACTAGCAGTGGTAAAGCTACTCCCAATGGATGGAGCAGCTGTGGTGTAAGAATCTAAATGCTTTCACCAAAACAGACTGAGCCAATAAGTTTATTGGTGTCTGTGACGCGTGTGGTTACAAGTAAGATTAAAGTTGCTTATCTAATTAGTTGTGGACAACTGTATAGTTGTCCACTATCTACAGGCACCCCTAGTGGCTTTACATAATCTGAGCCATAAGTCACTCTGGTGACTTATATTCTCTAAATAGTAGCATATATGCTACAGTGAGAATCTACATTCTTACACCCTCCCCACATACCAAACCTCAGGGAGGTTTAGGCAATTTTATGCTGATGGGGGATCAGTATATATGGGTACAGGCGCAGTTGAGGAAGACTGCGTGGCTACTTTCATGGAGTTGTCATAGTAGAGGGAGTTGGCGGGGCAATGTGCAATGTGAGCAGAAGCAGGTGGGGGAGTGGATGGAGTAGGGGGTCCCGTCGATGGCACGTCTGTACGTTCCTGCGAGCGGGGGGGCCCTCCACCTCGTCCGTCTATCGGGCAAATCGTCGTCAGATGTGCTAGGTGATCCCCAAAACCCTGGGGGACATGCGGGGGTAGGTATATGAAGGCCGGTATATTTCCGGCCTTCATGGGTGTTGGGTACCCTCTGCGCAGCCACATTGTAGCAGACCTTGCTCTGCTTGCACACGAAGTAGGGCTCTATGTTTACTAGAGCCCTAGTGGGATCTACCCCCATGTAGGTACCTAGCCAATGGGCTAGCTCGTCGAGCAATGTCTCCATGTGGGGGCATTTCCATTCAAACACCTTCTCAATGCTAGTAGACAATAGCATTGGGAGACCTTGCCACCAGCATGTACCGGCAAGATTGGCCCACTGGCCACGGACTGTAAACAGTTCCGTGAGTTTTTGAAGAAAGACTAGGCTGTCTTTCTTTGGCTTAATGAGTTTAAGCCAAACCCATACATCCACATCCTCCAATTGGAAGGTGTTATCCATAAGCCCGTAAATAGCGGGTGATACTCCCTCTAGGGAGTATTCTATCGTGCGTAACATGTCCCTAAGGTTGGAAGGCATGTCATGAGCAATATTGAACACTGGCATTTGAGTGGCCAGGCGTTGCTTGCAATCAGCATGCTTAATGATAGCGTGCTGTGTGACATGGCAAGTGTTGCACGCACAAGCGTAAGCTGCTCAATGAACTTAGGGTTGTTGAGCTGGCAGGTGTCGAACCACTCTGTGGGTCAATGGCTCGTGTGCACCACATTAGGGTGCAGTGCTTTGCCCAATGGGCAGGGTAAATATCCTGTCTGCATTGCAGGCAGGTCGCCTATGGCTGGGGCGATGCGGGCATTCAGCAACGCAGGGTATGGCACTGACAAGCATGATACTCGACAGCGCCTACTACTCCATAAAAGACACTCACTGCACCCCTATCTTCATCAGCTTTTGCCAGACCATCATCTGCTGTACCACCTCCAGTCTGCCAGATACATCATCTCCACACTTGTTCCATCTTCATCAATTCTATTTTCAATATGCCATCCAGCATTGCCACCACCACATCCCATGATTCGTTTCAGATGACTGCCAAGCCAGACATACACATTGGACCACGCATCAAACTTCCAAGCTGACGTTCTCCCCTTGATGTTCATTTATCCAATCCTCCTCCACATGTCGCATATCATCGGTACTATCCTCTATACATTGAATCTCCTGAAGGCCCATACCCAATATTCCCCTCATATCCTCCTTATTGCGTTCACGATTGCATTTGGGTATTCGACCCTGTCTTCCATGCTCCCTTCCACATCATTGGCTTCAACCCAAACTATGAACCAGTGAATGGTTGGCATTGTATCGTACTCAGGAACTACTGGGATATCAAAGAGTTTGGACCAGGAACAGAGATTTGCTATGGTTATGTGCCTAAGGACTTCATCAAGCAGGACTCATCTTCGTTCTCTCTCTGGAGGAGATTTGTATCCAAGTGTTGTGATTGGTTCACATGTTTCTGAATCGTCTTCAAGTCAAGTAACTCTCTTACTGATCCTCGGAGATATTTGACAATCAACTGGAATCCTATTGGACAGCTATGACTCATTTTCTTCACGTGACTCACTCGCTTCTTGGCTGTACTTCTATTTCCAATTGTTCTACTTGGTCTATTGTCTGTGACTCACTTCTATTCTATTTCTGGCTTCTATTTCCAATTTGCTGCCACATTTCTATTCATTTCTTCGACCCCCTGACTCATTTTTCCATTTCATTACAAACCACCTTCCTATTTTGGTTTTCTGCCTCTCGCCATTAGTCATTTCTCCTGTCTGCTGTCGACGACATCATTGTATGGCATACTCGCATCGTTTGTTGTCCTGCTCATGTATATAAGGCCTGTTTCGCCTTAGTGTACCCCAATTCACCTCTTTCAGTTGGATTCACTCGTCTAAGTCTAAGTCTACTACTACGTCTACTACTACTATGTCCACATCAAGGCCAGCTTTGTCAATCACGTGACATTTGCTGTTGTATCTCATCCACGCTTACATCAGCATATTATGTCATCATCATCGTCACTGCTACATCTTCGTCTTCATCTTTGTTCTACCTTTGTTGCTGCTGATAGCAAAGCACACTGAGCCAAACACCAGTGTAAGTAGCCATGCAACAACAACACCGCTACCCACTGTCTTTTGGATCCATTTCCCAACGTAAACCAACACCGGAAACACTTCAAAATGAACTGATTGACAAAGTCGACCAGTATACCACCGCTGGTTGGTGGGTAGCAGTGTTAGTACGTTCTGCAGCGCCAGCGCTATGCATTCCAAAGAAAAATGGAAAGCTCAGAACAGCGATAGACCTACGTCTATGCAATAACACAGTGAAGGATATTACGCCCTTCCCAGACCAGGATACAATCCAGCACAACATAGCTCGTGCCACGTACTGATCCAGGCTTGACATGTCTGACGCGTACAAGCAAATACACATAGTAGAGGAGGACATCAATAAGACAGGTTCAAAACCTGGGTTATGCAGATTGGCAGTTGTATCTTTCCTCCATTATATATCCTTCCCCTATCTCTTTGTCCATGTTCTCTTGCATAAGCGCCCGCATTACATAACCACATTGGATTCCAATCCCATTATGTAACCATGGTACAGTTGGGCATTTATTGGCATCCATTCTTCATTTCGCTCGCATAAGCACCCGCATTATGTAACAGCATTGGATTCCAATCCCATTACATCATCGCTGTACATTATGGTGCTTATTTGCATACTCCTTTAGGTAGTTATCTCAGCAGTGGGAACCTTAGGCTTTTCTCTTTGGATTCCCATCTGCCAGGTGTGTATCCTTGTATGTAGTCTTCTGTGAGCTTATATATCTTTGGATTCCCATCTGCCAGTTCTCAGTGTGATATTCCACTGCTCCTGGAGGTTGCCCTTATACTGTCGTTGTCTGTGGACACATCGTCCCACGGTTTGACTGGCAGTACTTTGTAAAGTTCCAGTGCACTCGTAGTCAGGTCAATTATATATGTGTGACTTTGTGGGGGCAGAGGCATCCCTGGCTTGCTAATAGGCCAGATTGGAATGTCTGTCCCTGTAATTAAGTGTGCCTGTGAGGGCAAACCGGGAGGTGGTGGTCGAGATGGCTCACCGCTGTCTCCTTGCAGCTGCATGTCTACAGCCAGTTGGGATGAAGTAGACAGCTGCGCCGCCATCTGAGGAAGGGTTTGAGGACCCTTCTTGTGCATCTCAGTTAGCTGCATGGCTTGTTCATCGAGTTGTGCCTGCATCTCATCTAGACACGATTCATGATCATGTATCTTTTCCTGTGCCACGTCTAGTTCACGGCGCACGTCATTATACCCTTTTCATGGTATGTGAGCTTTTCCTTCAGCTCGTTGATTTCATCAGTAAAACAACATGATAGATCCAGGTAGGCCTTGTATACAGCCTCCCACACTTTATCTTTACTGAAGTTCATTTTGCCAGCCTGCATGGCAGCAAGGATGTGTGTTACATGGGCCTCACATGGCTCACAGTTGCGTTTATGCAACAGTATAACGCCACGAGGCAGACTGTGGATCTGCCACTCGGTTTTATGCTGATACTCAGCAAGTAATTGGGCCATGCCTGATAGTGGTGCAGTAGCCTGCTGTAAGGGGAACCCCTCATACTGCTCCTTTTTATTCTCCTTCTCCTATTCTCCTCTCTTATTCATGTTCACCCCTTCTATCCCCATCTCCCTTTTATCTCTCTTTTCTCCCTGTCGTTTCTATCTAATATTCCCATTTCCTTTCCCCCCCTCCTCCTTCCTACTCACTTCTACAACTGGCACTTCTATTCGCGATTCAAGCGCCTGGTGATGTGTGCAAGTTGGAACCTACCTGGGTTACGTCATAGGTCACGTGACTTCCGTTTTAAGCGCCCAGAACGTTCAGTCAGTTCGGAGACTTCCCTTAATTAGTAGTCACCTCAGCAGTGGGAGTCCTTAGGCTTTTCTCTTTGGATTCCCATCTGCCAGGTATGTATCCTTGCCTGTAGCCTTCCTTGAACTTATATACTTTGGATTCCCATCTGCCAGGCTCTAGTGTGATATTCCACTAGCCCCAGAGGTTGCCCTTATACCTGCTTTGCAGCAGGCTCGTTGTGTACATCGCTCATGTGAGTGTCAGGGTTCATCCCACTCATGTCCTACTGTGGTAGTGGGATGGTTGAAGAAAAGAAGTGCCCGCAGTGTTGTTCTTCTTTTTGGCTGCAGGCAGGACTCGAATTGAGTCATGTGACCAGACATGCTAGATGCGTCTGGGTAGCTCGCAACACCAGAGACATGACACAAAATGTACCTAGAGAAAAGTGTGGGAAAATTATAAAAAAGATCGAATTTTGACACCATTTGTATGGTGGGAAAATGGTGGGTAAATTGAAAACATAGTGTGTTTTTGGTCAATATTTGATTGGGGTGCAGATGTTGACCAATGTTAAGATTTGATTGGGGTGGAAATTAGGAATTTGCCACAGATTTGTGTCCCACACAATTATGATTCCCTACATAGCGTTAGCAGAGTTAGAATCGTTCATGCGCAACTTTACCGCAAATTTTTGAATGTTTCCAAAATTTCTTACCTTTCTGGCACCGAATTCCCACGGTCTTTTTAGAGGCCAGTTGGGTGCTTAAAGTTACCTTTAGTTACGGATTGTATTCCGATAGCAGTTATTAGTTACAGTTATTTTTTGTAGTATTTTTAAATGGGATAATGTGGTGGTTTTTTGGATTTTAAAATCGACCTTCGGCTAGTCCACGTGGCACCAAAATTTGCGGCCCATATGCGCCCATACTATACGCATTTCAGCGGACGGTTTTCTTTTTTTTTACAATTGTGTAGGAGGCCGTAAACAGACCTCCTATACCAACAATTGCACCAAAGATGAATAAATGCCTACATATCAAATAGTCTCCCCTACTTTGGTTCGTGTAGTCGTCCTTTATGCCCCCTTTCCTCGTATAGGACTGATAGCTTTGTCAAAGCCAACATCTTCATCATTTTTTGACCAGCCTGAATTATACTCCTTTCTTTGATAGTTTTAAATGTGGTTTATGTATATATATATATATTACATGGATTACCGCGTTTCCAATATCCTTCTAGGCTTTTTCATTCTAAATTACTTTATTATTATTGAAGGGCGTCCCTCAACCTTTTCCTTTTACAAAGAGCATGTTCCATCATGAAAATGTCAAAGTTCATCTTTTCTAGCTCTTCGCTCGTCAATGCGGCACTGACTTTGTCATTAAAATCCCTGAATGCCCGTCCACAGTCCATACGGTCACTTTCGCCATCGATGAGTCCTTGGACAACCATTTTGGAATAAGATCCCCGCCCTATATCATATATCAATTCACCTAATTCACATGCTGTGGGCCATTGGACCAATCCTGTATAGCAGAGGTCTACCACCATCAGATAACTGGTTAAATCACCTATCTGAGGAAAAATCTTTTGTCTGTTATATAGTTAATGAGTGGTGACTACCTTATAAATTTAACAAGCCACTCACCCTTCCTCTGATCTTGTCAAATACTTGTGCATAGCATTGAAAGGGATTTCTCCTTGGTTGCTCTTTATAAATGTTTCCCATCCCTCTGTTGCCTTCCAGAATGTAATAGCCAACTTAGGATGTCGTTTGTGATTCAGTGTACCGTATGCTGTCATATTTTGAAAATGATTCACACCTTTGAATCGATTATTGCGACAATATGAAACATATGCGTTGAGATCTTCAAAGTGATTGTTGTGGGGATCAGATCTGCAGTGGCTGTGTATGTTATTCCCCTATATATTAGGGCACTGAATAAACCACTTCTTGTTCTTATGAAGTTATGTTTGAAGGGTCCTTGAGGCCCTGTTACCCAACATCGCGATGGCACAATTTCCCGAAATGGCATGTAAAAGTCTGGATGTTCGATTACTTTACGAATAAGATTATTGTCTGAGGATTGTGAGATCAGAGACTGGGTTGTTGGCATGAGATCCCTTAGGAAGTGAACAAATTCTGCCACTGTTGTTGCTAGAGTATTAGGATTTGAGTTCTTGCTTATGGCACCAAAGGGCCGGCACATTTTGGCAATATCTCTTATTGCCTGTATCTCCCTGGATCCAGATTGTGCAATAGGTGATTCTTTCAATTTGTCACATGTATCAGCGATTCGATTGTCAGTACTTCGTTTGAGTTTTCTATCGTTGAATAGTTCTGATTTAGGAAAACAGTAAGCTTTCCATGTAGCATTGAGAAGAAATATGTTGTAGGAATTGGTGATGGTCAGGAGCATATTGACGAACTTGCCCTGCACAGCTGAAATGGTTTTTTCTTTGGGGTATTGGAGCCACTGGGTGACCATTGATATCGTTTCTTTGAGTACATACTCCCTCAGATCAGCGTCCAGCAGAAAGGGAGCATGTCCACCAGCTGTGCATGGTCCCATCACTGTTGCTATCATAGGTTCCATCTCACGAAACGGCGGTTGATCCTTTCTTTGAAGTTCGAGTTGACTGGCGGAGCGTGTCTATTGTCATTCTTTATTAGATATCAAGGTTAATGGTTGATAGATTCTTACTTCTATGAAGCTTTGCATTTTGCATATCAGGCTCGCTATCCACGGTGTGCATGAGTTGCTTGGGTCTGTCATGATGGCTTTGATTTCGATTACACATGCACGTTCCACCCAGTCCCACACAAATCCATGGGCCACCATGGCATGTTGTCGATTGATGTGTTCTTGGATGTTGTCTTTGGCACTACAGGCCTTAGCGTGTTTGACCTTGGACCATGTCCCAGCTACAGCTTGCAGTGTTTGGACTTTGAATGGGTTCTTACGCATACCAGTAGGTCTGTTATATATTGCCATATCATGGATTGTGAGTCTACTGTCTGCGTCTTTAGTGATCGTTGGTATGGCTCCAAGTCTCTTGATATCTAATGCCAATTGGTCACCCACATGCTGAAGGTTTGTATAACTTAAAGAGTCCTCGAATTGTGTGACTGGGTGAGTGTCAGATTTGTGTCATTTTGATTTGATATTGGTTAGCTGGCTTACGGTTGCCTTCCTTTAAAACATAATATTCTTGGAATTGGTGATTGGTGGATGTTGTTGAGTTTGCCGGTATGCATTCTCGGCTGCTAGAGGCATGCATGGATGCTGCACTTGCATTGTACTTTTCAAGTATTTCCGTGTGGTCCCTGTTGTCCTCTGATTCATAGTTATCTTCTTCTGAAGAGTCGCTAGTACCTTTACCGTGCCCAATTTATTAATGAGTATTTATTCATGTTCGGTTCATCTTACTTGTTACATATACTACTGCATCCATGTCCACATCACTCTCGTAATCCATATTTATTGGTTCTACGTTAATCATGAGTCGTTGTGCAATCACATCATACTTAATAACCACTCACCATTGTCATCTTTCCTTTTTTTATTACCTTTTCTTCCTTGCTTCCCTTTTTTCCTTTTGGTATTCTTTCCTTTTGCATTAGAGCTGTGTTCATTTATATCCTCGTTGCCAAATATATCAGGTTCTTCATCTTCATCGTCTGGGCGTCTATTATCAAAATCTCATCCTCTAGCCCTCAAGCATTACTCACCGCTGTCATCATTGAATCCCTCATGGTTCCTTGGGCGTTTGAAGTCATATTTGAATGCTAAGTGGTTAATTGAACTTCCAAAGATATAATGTTGGATGATATTGGTACTCACAAGGTCCTTTGTATCATGCTAGGTGGCAGAATGTCTTGTCCTGTATGTGAGCCTCTTTATGTTGAGCTATGTGTGGTATAAATATACATGTTGAAGCTGCATGTCTGTCTACTATGTCCCATGCTTCCGAGTATTCTTTCTGTCTTCGGCTGACATATTGGCTATTAATTCACCAAATCACCACGGCTCAATGGAACACATGTCTCCATTTTCATCTTGATATTTGATGCTTGATAGAAACATGTTCAGGTCAATTTTAACATTATTTGGCATGCCTCTCAGGGTGTGTTGACATAACTGTGTGGGCAGTCAGTTTATTGTTAAACTATAGTCAGGTTATGTTCGCCTACCCGCAATAAAAGTCTGGCTACAAACGTATGCGCCTTTCGTGACATCAGATCATACCCATCAGTAATGTAAGTGGCTCTTGTTGACCAAAGTCGATATTTCTTTTTTGGTACATGATGCTCTTGCATTTCCAGGGTTACATACAATATGGCCCTGCCGGGAAGTGCGGCGAGTGACTGTCTCACAGACATGTTCATCAGGTGTCTTGCTGGGTATTGGATGATGAGTATCTGTGCGTTCCATGCAGGTGGTGTTACCCCTGGAGGTGCAGTAGGTGGGGTTCCTCTGTGATATCTCAAGCCTGAAAAACAAAAGTTGATGTTTCTGTCTAAACGAATAAAAACTCCTGCGCGTAACTTTTCGGTATCGGTTTCCGCAATTACATTCTGTTCATACCTAATTCATAGAACATGAAAAGGCCAGGATGATATTCCACCGGTAGGTGCAAGTGTACCGAGGCGTTGCTGTATCCAGACTCCTCGTTGTTATTGTTGTTGTGTCTGTCGCCAGATGGACCAAGGTCAGTTATTGTTAAGGGTTCATTGTACATTTGGGCCTGTGACATATTGATCTGGCTTTCGCGATGGTAGAAGTTATCGTCTTGTGTGATCAATGGTGAATTGACTAGATCTGCCTTGAGCTGCGCTGCATGTTGAACTGATTCCGGGGCAAGCTTCATGGCTGCTACACCGATGGCTGCATATGTCTGTGGCACATTGTGGTCATTTATTTCGAAAGCGCAGGTATATGATGATACTACTGACCTTGAGCATACGGTTCTGCAATTGACTATCTTTATCATCCGGTAGCTTACTGTTTGCGTTCATGCTACTAACAGCTCGTGGTTTTTCTGTGCTCAGACCCTGGTATTGATAGCATCTGGAGCCGTCATCTCTCACTGGTCTAGATCGATGAAAGCTTTGCTCAAAGTGAAAGCCCCCAACGATTTTGCCCTTCGCGGTTTTTCTGGGACTGCCATGTTGTCTCTCGTTTTTGGGCCCTAGAACATCATCTTGCAGCTGCGTTACTTCATCCTTGAATGTAGGAGATATTGCATCGTATAGTCTTCCATCCGAAACCCATAGCTGGATGACATCATCGCGTGGGTCTGTGTGATCTGCATCCCTATAAGTGACTTGTTCACCCATCGTTCGTTTAATATCACATACCTTTCTTTCATGTGAAAATGGCTTGGTACGGCAAGAGTTGCAATTCGCCCTGTTGCTTCAAGTCATCTTTGAATCTTCCAACTATTTTGCGATCCTTCGCATGCTTTAGAAGAGCCAGTTGCGCTTCAGGAGTTGTATCAGCTTCTTAGACGAATGCCTTGCTGTGTGGCCAAAGCGGATGATTATTATATTGGCAGAATTTAGGAAGTAATGGATCATGAGATGATAAGTCAACAGGCTCCTGAAGCCATTCCTCTCCGAATGCGCCTGGGACACTGTGACAAGTCATCGCTACCTTAGGTGTTTGATTGGACAATTTTTGGGCACGATTACTCGTCTCGTTTGTTGCTATCTCTCACCTTAAGGCCTTTGTAATGATATTGGCATTCACATGCTCCTGTCATGAGTGAGTTTTGGCCAATGAAGCCCGATAACGTATCTGGTACGAAACATCCAAATTATTGTATATAATTGGTTCTTGTGGGCCATAAAACAGAGTTTGAACCTCATTTATCCCTCCCCTCTCGTCTGCTTCTAATTGTACATTTCCTCGTGTCCTAAAGGCCTTGATGTTGCACAACGTCATTTTCTTCCGCATCTGGACCTCCAATTCGCTACTTAGGTATGTCCTTTTGCCCTGTCTAATTGAGAGCAGATCTTTATGTCTTGCGATAAGGATTGACAACTCTTATCCACATTGAAGCATGCACGTGCACACACTGAGCAAGCCCAGGGTGAGTGCAGGATGGATGACGTAGACGAGGGCAACTTACCACGGTTTTGTCGGTCCTCTTTGCATCATCCTGTCAAGGTGCCTTTCCTTGTGATGTATACCGATTGATTCAGATCTTACCAGCCCGTCAGGTGCGCACTTGGAACCATATGGACTTCTGTCAGGTGTGCCGTTATAACCATATGGACATAATGACGTAGACGGGAGTGACTTACCACGGTTTTGTCGCCCTTGTTTGTGTCATAGACGTTCCGATCCTTGCACTGCATGAGCACTTCATCCCGTAAGTAGTTAGTACTCTATTGGAAATGGATCAGCGCAGCACATGAGCATATTGGTGCAGCTTACCCCTTCTGGGTGGCATCGCGAGATTGATTAAGGGTCGAGGGTGGAGGACTCTAGATGGCCGTTTCAGTTTCGATCAACGAACACCATGCAACTGTCACACTGAGAGACATTAACGTGGCATCACTGATATCTGTGAAAGGTACTTACCTTGATTTATTCAAGTCGTCCTCGTCGTATATTGAAGGCTTCTTTTGGGCGTTGGACTTCGGTGAGCGCATTGCGTGTGCTAGATGAACGAGAACGACTTACTACAATAAGGGTTAGGATAGGGAGTGCGATATCTACTACTTCTGTGGACTGTTGACATGTATATACTGTAGCAACAAAAAAAAAATGTTGGTACATTTTTTATTTTTTTAGACACTCCGGTTGGACTGATGGCAACTTACTATTATACTATTAGGCCTACCCATTTTTATTTTATTTCTTCTTTTGGTTTTTGTTTTGAAAAGGGGATAGGGCGATTTCAGAAGGGTGGAGTATTGGCACATAGAAGTTCCATCCTATCACTGGTTGACTCAGTCAAACCAAGCGAGTTTGGATGGTCCAAAGCACCGTCCGTTGACGCAGTCAAACAGACAATGCAATGAAGAGGAACAGAGGAATGAGGAGTGGGTGGCAAACTTGACGACGTGGCCGCTTCTTGTGACTGTCACTGGTCACATCGGTGTCCCAATATCAGACCGTGGTACGAATGACATAAGATATTTCGTGATAAGATGGTGCGATATCTTCTCACAAAATATTCGGGTGTTGCTGTGATTCATCATCGTCGGCCTCGGACCATTTTTTCATGTCACGTGCACTTAATTTAGCAATGCCTTTCATTGGCACTCCGTGTTGCCACCACATGTCCACTTCCTCTTCTAGTACACTCACCCTACCCCCTCCTTCCCCTCCTCTCTCTCCTCATCGTGAGCGACAATGGTTGACTTAATGTCACCGTCGTCGTCGTCTATCCCCCAGAATGACTTGTCTTCTGGGGGACATTCGTCTTCTCGATGCCGAAGGACTGGTTCGCCTCCCTCTCAATCCCCATCACTGTTGGGTACCTCTGCGCCAGAACCTTCGTCTGGAGTTACACCGCTACTCCCTAATTCCTCTGCTGCCAATTTACTTCGACGAATGCCCATGGATATTTCTACTCCCAAGCAGGCCAAGAGTGCGGTGCAATGGCTTCGGGATATCCGAGCAGGAACGTTGAACATTTCCGCCCCGTCTGCAGGTAGCTCATGCGGGGATTCATTGGGTGCAAGTGAGTTTGAATCTATGTGTATTTGTGCGGTATTATTGATGCATTTGTAGCTTCTACCGTAAATGCTGGCAATATTATTGACTGCGTTCCGCGATCCCAATCACCCACACTAACCATTCCCCATCCGGACAATCCTGAAAGTGCAGAATTTTGGGGGAGGGAGATTCTGCCGACTCCACCAAAACGGACATATGTGGATTTAGACCGCAACGACATGCTGGCCTGGTTACACAAGGTGGAGGCGAAGTGCCAAGGTTGGGGCAATGGCATCAGCATGTATTTTTTGTTTTTCATTTTCCTTCTGTATAACTGACCTTTAAACGATCTTTGTCTTTCAGCATCTCACTTCTTAATCAAAAAATGGGCAATTCGTAATTTCAGCACGAAAGATCGTTATTGCATAACAATGCCCAATGTAGAATATATACCAGAGCAACCTGCATTAAGTGGAGTCCCTGAGATCATGAACGACGGTCTTTTGGGCCTATACGAGTGGATGATGCACCCACGCAACTTTCTGCCGCATCGGCCTCATGAGGTGTTTATCACGCTGCCTAACTCTGACGATTTGAAATCGTCGATACTCTCACGTCCATTGCATCGAACCAACATGATATTCCTGCCTAATAACCCTGTGGGCTGCTTACACAATGGAATACGAGGCAATGTGGAGCGTATTTTCAAATTCGTTGGCAATCGGCTTGTACAGCCCTGGCAGATGACGTATAATGGATGTTTACTTCTGCATGATACTAGACACCATGCCACTGTCACTTATCACGTGCTCATGAAACAATCTATGCTGTGGCCTTATGCCGTCATGATCTGGAGACAATTTCAATGCTCTTGTGTCAATTTGATCGCGTTTTGTGACTACCATGAAGCTTCCGATAGCATTAGAACACATTTATTACCAGCTCAGACCGCTTGTACAAAATTCAGGGGTGCCTTTAGTCCTGATCCTAATGTCATTAAACTATTGGCATGTCTTGGAGCACCTGCATTTCACATGCGCATTCTGGACGAATCACCCCCCTTGGAGAGCAAGGTTCAGCTTCGATCATGGACTGCGTTCAAAGGGTTTCATGCGCCAATTGCCAAAGGGGAAGATTGGCATGTTCCTGAACTTTTTATCAATATGTTTGAGTCCACGGCTCGAATACAGGCGCCACCCACACTGGTTCCAGATGTAGACGAATTTGCATCTTTCCTGGATGTCAATGAATCTAATTTGCTTTTCTCTTCTCGTGAAAGGGGTGTAACTGGAGGCCTGGGTGCGGACTCTGATCATATGGACATTGATTCACCTCTGAGGCTGCTGCCTTACGATATATCGGCGGTGGGGTCTAATGGCATCAATTTCTATAATTTCAAAGACATGGGTCAAGAGGATGGATTAGAATTAGGGGAAGCACATGAACATTCAGACTACAAAGTTGACATTGGGGATTTCAATGAAGAAATGTTCCGCAAACAATCTCGGGATCATCCTGTGGATTTCGTGCGGTGGGATGAAGGTGATATGGATCCTGGACCATCAACATCCTTGTCTTCCCGCAAGCGACGACGCTCCCCTTCTCTTCGTGAACAAACCCCTGTTGCTAAGAGTATATTCTCAACGTCCGGATTCAGAGTGGCACTGGCGGTTTCTTACCCCAGTGGCTATGGATCTTCAAGGGCCAGAACTTGTAAGGATGTGACATATGAGCATATGAACGCATCAGGGAATGATGTCAGTGCCACAAGAAACCCTATCGTCAAATCATCCAAAAGACGCAGTAAGTATTGATTCTATAATCGTCGTTTGTTTTATATTAAGTTTCATTGATAGAAGAGCTTCCTGCTGGTACTGTGCGTCATCGACGAACTCGGTCAAGTAGTCAGGAACCTGTCTTCATCCCCGAAGGATTCGAAGAGACATACGCGCGAATTTTGAGGGGCGAGTGGCCTCCGGAATTTCTTGTTACGTGGGCGGTCACTCCCATTGAACAATGGGAACAAGCACGCAATTCTGTTCGTTTGTCTGAGTCCAGACAGATCAAATTGTTCAACGATCCCACTCAGCGACTGCATGTCAATCCTAAGGTGGTTACGTTTGCGCCGCCATCTCATATATTCTATAATACAGTATGCCTGTCCGCAATGATATATAATTGGCTCCTCATCCGGGACGCCATCATCAATTCTTTTGATGCCAATCCTTCGGACCTGAAATCAGCCCATCATCTCCAAAATTCTGAATGTTGGCGTCATTCTTTGTCTGGCATATTACCTGCTGATTCACGAGCTTTGGCCATCGAATCTCTTCACATAGCTCCTGTGCCGTTGGTTCTTCCAAACGAACCATTTCCTTTAGTCTGGCGAAACTGGCACATGGCTGATATGGAGACATTGACGTCCGATGACCTTCTAGCCTTAGTGGTTTGGGAACTCAACAAGATATTATTTATGTTTGGGTTTATACTATTGGACGACACAATTTTATCCAATGCTGCTACACCTGTCAGCACTCGTCATATGTGTCACGAAGCCTTTTTGAAGAGTTACAACATGTGACTTGATCTTGTGCCGACATACAAGTACTGCGAGCAAGCGATCGAATCAACGGATGATCTTTGGACTAATCGCATTGGTTTTGTGAAAGTATTTGGTCAAATCATGCAGGATTGGCCAGAATTTCCTAGACATCGTAAGGATTTCAGCAGGATTGCATCCTTAAACAAGCAATCATTCTTGAAAATTGAAGAGGAATTAATCTGTTTTGTTATAAGAACTTATGCTGATTATTACAGTCGCCATCCTAACCTGCCCAGTGTGTGTCCGCACATGCAAATGCCCGTTTTGTAACCATTGTTCACTCTGTAGCCTTAACTCCGTCTATTTTCCATGTCTTTTTTTTTCTTTTCTTTTCTTCTTTCCTTCTGATTTCAATTAGAACCATTGACTTGCAAATGCCCATTTACTTTGTAGCATCAAATCCACACCATCGGTGTCCTATAGCTTGTATTTTTTTTTTTTTTGTGATTTTGATTTGAAAAATCCATTGCAAATGCCCATTTACTCTGTAGCATTAACCCCATCGGGTGACCGTAGCTTTTTTCTTTTCTTCTGGTCTTACCAATTTCTTCTATTCTTTATACTGTGGTCTAAATTTTTAATTTTCAATGTCAACAGAATATCTGCTCCTTTCAATCCTATTCACATCAATCCTAATTTCTCCAACTATGCCTTTCTACTGAGGACGGTTACGCATGGCTTATGGTTCAGTGCAGCCACCCCTAAATATGTGGAACATATGGTGGGAAAGGATCACCGGCGAAGGGTGCTGTCATAAGTTTCCACGTAGTTTGTTAGTGAGAAATGTACTGAAGTTGCCCTGTAAGTTGGATTTGTTGGTATGGTTCTTCTTGGTGACAATCTACAGGTTCTGCTCAAGCACATCAATATGCGAGATGGCAATCACGTTGTTAAAGTGGAGACAGTCAACAGTCCTGCAAGATACCACTGCAGTCGCCCGACCCACGAATGTGTACGTCTTTGCCAGACAATGATCCCACGATCCAGAGGTGGGCATGGAGTTGTATGCTAAATTTTCAGCCGCTCGTGCTGTCTGGGAGAACGCTAACATGCATTTGCACGCCGTCTATGGATTTTCGAACGTTGATATCGTAAAGAAAAATCCAAGAAGCAAAAACGACTATTTTAGAGGCATCACTATCCGTCAAAGGTACATGGATATGACTTGCGATACCACGGACAAATATGGCAGCGTAAAGACCCTCCCGTTTTTTTTTTGCCAACACCCTGCTTCCATACCCTTTCTTGTCCCACTGGACTTCTCTTTCGCCACCCAATTCTCTCAAATTGCCTTGGTTGTCACCAAAAAGGCTGCATTCGATGATATGAGATCGAAAGGTTTGGTTGTTGATGGATGTGCATTTGCTGGCCACTCCCTTCACTGGCAGCCATCGTGGATGTGCTTATTATTGTGGCACTTGTTTTGAGTTGAACCATCCATTGCATTGTATGTGAGTATGACTTTTATATATTTGCTGTAAACACACTAGGGTAAGAGTCGTACTTAGTGTATCAATAATGCTGCACGATAATAATAATAATGAAAAGGTGATGTCAATTAGTTTTACATTTGAACACCGACATGTCATTATATTCAAAACTATATGCATCGTCTCCTTTACTAGCGTTGTATTTGAACCAATTCTTCATTTGATTTCATTTTCAAATGACCCCATGCTTCTACTACCATAGCTCGCTTATTCATAAAGTTTAGGAATTCTCCAGTGAAAATTGTTCAATATACAACCAAATATCTCCAAACATAAGTAAGTTGACTTTCTTCTCTTGATCCTCGAGTCCTTCCTATTTGTGAAACTTCAACACCCTGCTGTCCAACACTTTTACAGTTAGGTCCTTATTACTTGTGTTTTATCTTGGAGCATTAATTGATTTTTAGGCCTCATGTAGGTATCTTGAGGTCTGAAATGACTTGGTCTTTCAGAGGTGGAACATTGTTATTTGGATTGACAAGGTCATCCATGTATACTTTGACTGCAGAATGTCTATTGGTAAGAGTATATCCATTCTGATACATCCATTCTCCATGGATAGTCTTTTGTATTCTGCACTATTAATTTCCCTCGTAGAATATTATTCTGGGTTTCCTTTTTCTCTCTTTTTTCTTTCTTTTTTCTTTCTTTTAGCATGTATCACCCTCAGGGGAGCATTGCGTCCCATCCACCATGCTGATATCTAGTTCTTTTAGCTTTTTGCGTGCTTGTCCGATCTCGTGATCTTCTCCATGGGCTTCCTCACGTCCTCTTTTGGATGAAACTGAAGACAATTGCAGTGGAAGCTTTACAATTTCATCAAGTTTCCGTGCCTGGTACCACTGCAATCTCCCTCTCATTAACACACAAATACAAATGAGTAAGTGCTCACTTCACCTTAACCACGTTGTCATTGAGTAGAACTATCTCGTTCAAATCGTGATAGACTTTCCATGTATTTTTTCTCAATTTTGCGGTCACCGTGAATGTCACTTCCACCAAAGCGCCGGTTTGGAATACTGAAGGCTCTACATTCGATCTACCGCACAACATCAATAGGAGTAGGATGCATCAATTCCTGGAGACTTACATTCCAGCATATACATTTTTTTTCAGTATGCCACTCTATTTTCTTCATTGTAATGCATGTTCTTACCAAGTTTGGCCAACCTGCCGAAGGATCTATCTCTTTGGGTAGAGGCTCCGAAGTTCCATCCGTGATCCCAGAGAAGTAACGTCTTGCAAAATTCAATGACGGATATCCTGCAAATTGCCCCATGGAAAATTTCTGTACGTTATCTTCTCCAACTCTTGATGCAAAAGCTTGGTATAATGCTGCAATAATCTTCAAGCCATTTTGGAACCTATCTGATTCTAATCCGCATATTGTCACAAATTGACTGGCCCACAAGGGCCTATTAGGTAGTCTTTAGACTGTATGTGTGTTAATAATGCTTATCGTTTACCTCAGGACACTTACTTTGTGTTTGCATATATAGGTGGAAGTTCTTTTCTTGCAATGTATCCATGGAGCTTAAACGTGGCGATCTCGCCTGTGGCTTTGCGAGTGAATGCCATAATGGAAGGTTTTTGTGTATGAAATATGTCAAAACGATCAGTGAGAGCGGTGGGGTTCTGTTATTGTACGTTGGTCATATTGTTCCATTTTGAATTCTTTGACATGAATCTCACCATGTGCGTGATGTGCGAATTGCGCTGCATAGGTGTCAGATCTTTCAAAACTCATCTTCCAACAATTTACCTGATAACATGAAGAGGGGGTCGTATGATATGCTTTTCTACTGTTAGATGTGTGAACTTACTATATTTTTTATTTTCAAGTTCAACCATAAATGAAGCCCCATGATACAAGGTGAAGATGGAAGTGGAAATGAACGAGGAGTGATATTTTTTGAAAGGACGCTGGATGGGCAAGGATTATACGACAAGCTTCAGAAATGGGTCTGTTACTAACTTAAGTACTCTTTTCTATCAGCCACTTGTGATTTATTTATTTTTTCTTTTTCCTTCATCTTATTTTAACTTTCTCCACAGTCATAGCAACGTTCAGTTAAAGGAAACTGATCTATATAGAAATAATAATAATAATGGCATTATCTATGACCGGTGGTCAACCAATGGTAAGTCTATTTTAGTTTAGGTTGTATGGTCTTCTCAGGGTTGGGGATGCGCATACACATTAACCCATGTGGACTAGTATTTTTGACTCTTGCGCCACATGTTTTAATTTTTTGCGTTCTTTTTCTTTCCATATCTTTTGCCTGTCCATTAAATTCCACAGCATCGCCACTAGAGCTCCATCAGTCAGGGCGCGTTTATTTTTGTGTATTTCTTGCAAGCGCTTTCTCCTTCATTTTTATTTTTAGCAGGAGATTCTTTACGACACAATCTGTGGGTTTCACACATTATCCCAAAAGACTGATGACAGCAGCATTTATCGCACTGGCAACAATTGCTCGTTTCCTTGTCTATAGTGCTATATGTTTAGTATCATGCCTTAGCAGGGTTCCTCCGACCCAAGTGTTGATAGCCTGGCAACCAGATTGTATGGTCAGATAGACCAAGCCCAGGTTTCCTATAGGTGTTTTGGGTCAAGCGCTTTATTCACTTTGACAAATAAATTGACCAGAGGATCGGCAGGTTATTTTCAAGCCCCATTATGCATAGTTCAAGATCTACATAGTGATCTATAATTATTTAGAGCTTTTAAATGGTTTGCTCACTAACTGTTTGTTTGCTTCAAGTCTTTCTTCTTATAGTAGGTCATTTGAATGCAATATCTGGCATCCATGTCTTACTAGGCTTTTCTGATATTATCACGTAGTATAATGGTATTGTGTAGGCCGTTTTCTTCTCTTTCGCCAAAAAAGTATCAAAATGGTTAGATCTTACGCAAATGATAGGCGGAAAACTTCCTTTGTATTCTCATGGAGGATCAAGGCTGCACTTTGTTAATCTTTGTCCCTTTTGATATCTATCTATTGACTGATTTTAAATATATTATTTTCCATATACAAGGACAGTTTATTCATCTTGATTTGTCTGTCATTTCATGCTCATTTTTTACGCCGGCTTTCAGAACCATTATGAGGGCCTTTAACATCAACTTATCAAGTTAGGTATGAAAATAATCAGGATTCTTGATACAAGGTCAGCCTTCAAGTGTCATATTTGATGCAGATGGACTTGTCTGGCTGAAAAGATCGCTTAAAAAAATTTTACGAACCACGTATACAGTATGACCCCATTTCTTGGGGATATTCTAGAAGATCTATGATCTATCTAGTAGCATTAGGCAACAGTCCACATGTGCTCCATTTGCAAATGAGCAGCCTTGGCATAAATATATATACGTATTGTAAGGAGTATGGTAAGGCTGAAAAGCAAGCATATTTGAAAATAATCAAAAAAACCAAAAATTCAATGTGTGCGTCATAATCTTTATTCTTGGTTATACTAGGTGAGTAACCCATGCTACACACAGGCACCCCATTAGGTGTTTTCTAGTTTCAATCATATCCACAATCAAAAAATGAAATTTTTACATGGCATATTTACAATTACATTGTTCCTATGTTAGTGTTGCTGTTGCCTACAGCTGATATATATTTTTTCATGGGCAATAGCTCAAGAGTAATCTTCACCAAACTATCAGCTTGGGAGGTTTTTTAATAGGAAGCTTTCATAGAGGTGCATCCCAGAGCCCCCAAAGTGTTATTTCACCAATGGCTGGTTTCAAAAACTGAGCCAAACCATAAACAGCCCGACTGTGGCAACACTATCCTATGTAATCCAACAGCCATTTTTATAAGTTGTCCAAAGGGAATGTACCACCTATCTGAGTTAGCAATAGTGGCAACTCCAATCAAATCCCAAATACTTACTTGGATGAGGCAGAAACATCCTTATACACAATATTTGTTGTGACAGCACCTTCATCAAGGTGGACTGACCAGATAGTGCCTCATTACAACTTTGGTGAATTCTATGCTTGGACTTGTATTACATATTAAAAATATCACATGCCACATTGCCTCAGTAACACTCAGCAGTTTTTCTGCATTGTTCAAAACCAAAGTTCTATCAAAAGCCATCAATAGGGGTGATCACAGTTGGCTGATTTTATGTATTTGATAGGGGATTGATGTTCAAGAGTAATGAAAATCATCCAAATCTGACCAGTCAACTCTGACACCCCAGATTGGGAACAGCATTTGGCATTGATTTACACTCATTCAGAAAATGTGCATCTAAGAGATCATAATAGTACTAGCAATATTTACAATGAATGACAATTTACATTGATTTGATTCACACTTGAAAATCCAGTATCAAATCTGCCAAATTTTCCCAAAGCGACTCTAGTCTCTGAAGGGACTTTCCTGGATTTGTTTAATTTCCTGTCCCAAATCCACCACACCTCAAATCTCCCATCAAATCCATGAAATCAGTCAACTGTGATCACCCCTAATGTGTCCAATGATTTGGGTTTGGACATAGATTGTCCAGTGTGTGATTATTGAATCACATGAATTTTCTGCTTCTGATTCAATTTGGGCAGTTTTAATCACAATGATTTAGGTTGTCCAGTTCAAGTCAGATTCAGAATCAGATTGTCTGGTTCAGAGTTAGATCATTCAGTTGAGAGTTGGATCTGCCAGTTCAGAGTCGGAGTGGGTCATTTATGATCAGATCATCTTGTTCAGAATTGGAGTGGGCCACTTCAGAATCAGATTGGCCAGTTTGGAGTCAGATTCTCAGAATCAGAATCAGAGTGGGATCAGTGGATAGTTCAGTCATATTGTCCAATTTCAAGTCAGATTGTCAGATTCAGAATCAGTTTGGCCAGATTGGTGTCATATTGTTTGATTCAAATTATACTGTCCAATTCAGAATCTGATTGTCCAATTCAAAGTTGAATTGTTTAATTTAATCTAATTAGGAATCAGTTATTGGTTTGGAGTAACTGGGAATCTTGGATTGTCCTGTTCCTTTCAAATTCAGACAGTCCAATTTGGAGTCAGATGGGCTGGTTCAGAGTTGAATTATCTGTGTTAGAATCAGATTGACTGACTTAGAGTCAGATGGTCTGCTTTGAAATCAATTTGGGCCAAATCTGAGTTGTCT
>MU134378.1:5701-20430 GCA_015039355.1 Ramaria rubella | reverse complement strand
TATTGCTGAAAAGAGGTGAACACTATGTTGCTATGACAAAAATAATGGATTATACCATGCACCCAGCAGCATTTCAGCATTTATGCCTATATGATTGGATTAGCCCCGCTACAAAGGTGAAAGGGACTCCAATTATTCCTAAAAATAAAACTGAAAATATCACTTGCGAATCAAATGAAGATATTGAAGGTGATCCCTATGAAGATGATCTTATGCCATCAGATGATGAAGTTGATATTGAAAATGTTATCAATGAGCCTTCCACCATTCCACATAAGTGCAAACGATCTGAGACATCCGATATTGATGACCTTCTATTCTTAGATGGTCACCCTCAAAGAAAAATGCACAAAGTGAAATTATCTCCTAGTTCTTCTGCAAAAATTCCAAATATACTTGGAGGACTATTACTGAGATCAGATAAAGGTAATTTTGAATATTACTGTGCAACAATGCTTACAATGTTTCAACCGTGGCATAGTGGACATGATCTAAAAACAGATGTCCAAAACTGGGAGCAGGCTTTTCAGTGCTATACCTTTGAAGATAAATATGTCAAACTCATGAAGAATTTTCAAGTGCGATATGAGTGTAATGATGCCAGAGATGATTATACTGTGCAGATGAGGAATGGGTTAGCTGGTGGACATCCATTTTTCCAAAATCACAACATCAATGAAGATGATTTGGATGATCTTCAAGAACTTCAAGAACAAAACATATGCTGTTTGATCAAATAGCATATGATGGGGATGTGGAATGATTGGAGCCAATGGGTAGTAAAGCCCAAAAGATCAAACGGCAAATGCAAGATATAGAAACTACAGCTAATACCGCTGGATGGCTAGATGAATGTATCAATGGAAAACCTGAAACTGATGACATGTTGCCAATGCAAAGTGGTGAGGAAAATCAACCTCAGAATGGAAGGTATTATTAGAGGAAGCCAAGGAGGTACGACTAACCAACAAGTTAGATAACGCAATCACTCAATCTTCCCCTAACAATACACAATCAGGTTTATTAACATGGAAACATAAATTCAAACCCAATAATGTCCGGGTGATTGACAAGAGTTACCTCACAATGGACTTTACTAATGCAACACTCAATGACAGACTACAAATTGATTCCACCGTGAAACAATTTCACTTGCGACCAGCTCAAGAAGCATTTCACATCATTGCCAATCATTCAATATCTCCAGATGCTTCGCAACTTAAAATGTACTTGGGAGGCATGGCAGGCACAGGAAAAACACAGGTTATAAAAGCACTTACCGCTTTCTTTAATGAGAGAGCAGAAAGTCACAGGTTTCAATTGACTGCCCGACTGGTTCAGCAGCTGCCTTGATTGGAGGTTCCACATACCACTCCCTTCTGGGAATGCAAGAATTAGAGGAAAACAGATATTCTGAGACAGGTATTTCAAAGGTCAGGGCTCACTTGGAACACATGGAATACTTGTTTATTGATAAAATATCAATGGTGGGCTGCCGAAGTTTATATCACATCAGCAAACAACTAGCTATGGTCATGGGAAAGGAAGAGAACCATTTGGAGGGGTGAATGTTATTGTGGCTGGAGATTTTGCACAGCTACCACCTCCTACCCAAAGAACCTGCCTTGTACAGTGGTGATGTTGGCACCAAATGTCAAATTGGAGATACAAATTGGCAACAGGAAAATGCTTTAGGTAAGGCACTCTGGCATCAATTTGTTACAGTAGTTATACTAAGAGAAAACATGAGACAAAGATCACAGAGCAAAGGAGATGCAGCATTGAGACGAGCGTTAGAAAATATGCATTATGGAAAATGCACTGGTGGCTGACATAAAGCTACTGCAGTCCAGGATATCTGGATGGGGTCCAAATCACATTAAACTTGCACAGAAAAGGTTCAGAAATGTACCAGTCATTGTAGGTCTCAAATCACATAGGGATTGTCTTAACACTCTGGGGGGACATAGATTTTCAGAAGAAAATAATCAGCCTCTTATTAATTTCTTCTCTTTAGACCGATGGCCTGGAGAAAATACTGATGAAAGACAACAGGGAAGGAAGAAGGCTTCAGACAAAGATGATCCATTCCAAAAGTCCAATCTGATAGACTCAAAATTACAAAATTTGCTTTGGTCTCTACCACATGCTGCCAACCCAACATCGGGCTGGATCACTCCCATTATGCCAAGGTATGCCCGTCATGATCAAACATAACATAGCAACAGAATGTTGTGTCACCAATGGTGCAGAAGGGACAGTTGTGGGTTGGAAATGCTCCTACTTAACACCGGAAAAACCAATATTAGATGCCGTGTTCATCAAACTTAAACAACCAGCTACCTCAATTCAGTTGGATGGATTACCAAATAATGTTGTTCCTATTACAAGAACATCAGATAGAATTAAATGCCAAATGCCAAACGATTGTGAAATGACTATTGTATGAGAACAGGTAAAAATTGTTCCTAATTTTTCCATGACTGACTATGGTTCTCAAGGACGCACAAGGCTTAATAATGTTGTAGACCTTAGAAGTTGCAGAAATCATATGGCTTATTACACAGCACTCTCTCGCAGCTCCAACCTAGATGGAACTGTTATATTTCAAGGTTTTGATGAACATAAGATAACCAAAGGTACATCTGGATGGTTATGACAGGAGTTCAGAGAGTTAGCAATTTTAGATGATGTGACGGCACTCAACCACCAAGGAAAACTGGACCCCCATGTAGAAGGGGACCAAAGAAATACCGTCATTAAAGAACTATGGAAAGGTAGGGAACATGTTCCATCAAATGTACACAGAGCTTTGAAATGGAACAAAGATGACCCTCTTCATTTATTGGAAAAATCAGAAGATGAAACATGGACAATAATAGACAACAAATTGAAGAAGGCTGCTAACATTACATTGCAAGAACACTCAATGGAGGGCAAATCTGCTAAACGATTATGATTAGATGAACAAAACTATGTAACTGCCAAAGGATCTCAATCATTAACTACGCTAAGCAATGATAATGGAAGACTTAATCACAAATGCTCACCATTGATGCTAAATGGAGCTTTGTCCACTAAAAAGCGTAAGAATAAAGAGCTTGACTCAAATGTCACGTTGAAAAAGAAAAAACTGTGCCACAGGGAAAATGGTTGCAATATCATCAAGCATAATAAATTGTTGGGTGTGAAATGGGATAGTATCTGGTGGTCTAGCCCCTATGATTCTATAATAGTTGTACTTCATAACATGTGGAAAGACCATAAGGTGGACTTTCATAGTCATTTAATGAGTACACCCTATTTAAACCAAATTTTACAAGGTTTTACTAATATTGACAATGGGATAAATACACTTGAAGATGTCCGCAATGAATTACGCTTATGTCTCCATCAAAACCATAAAGATTTATTTCCACAAGGTCAAATAGGAGCAGAAATTTGTGCTGTGTGTGAGATGCTATTTGCTCGACTGCAAGGTTTGGCCCAATCAATTTGGATGTGTAAGACCTGTCAGGTCACATATCATATTCAAGACCAAAATCAAATGGTACAAGATGTTCACCGCCAAACTGCCCTGAAATTAAAAAAGATTTCCAACGATTCTAATGTTCGTTCACTTGCAGATAACTTAAAATATGCCCTATTTGCTCAATTAAATAATAAATGTGACATTTGTAAAAAATATATGAGATTATGAACAGATTTCCAGGTTGCACCAAGCGTATATGTGGTTGATATTGCTCAATTTCAAGGTGAGATTAACATAGAAAGTAATATTGAATTAAAAACTACTGACAATACCAAACATAAAATGAATCTACATGGAATAATATATATCATGGATTATATAATTTTACATCACGAATCATTGATAAGACTGGTAATATATGGTCCCACGATGGTACCAAATTTGATGGACAATGTAAGATGACAGGCAAAGTCAGTCCAGAAGACTTAGGTTTTTTAGACTTCAGAAAGGCTTGTATTGCTGTATATAGTAGTAATAAATAAATATAACATAGCACATGGTTCTCAGTAAAACAATAATATAAAATAATAATGGCCTGGTGTAAGTTAAATCAAGGGAATCGTCAGTTGCCGTGCGCATGCACCAGCCCACAATCCATTAATTCAGGGCATTTTTGTTAAATTTATCATGATTTTCACACCCAAGCATTTTGTGGGCAAAATTACAATTTTTCCAGGGAGAAGATTGAGAACAAAAGGGAAATTGCAGAAAATTGTATGCAATTCTGCTTTATTCTCAATTTTCTCCCTGGCAAAATTGTAACTTTGTTTACAAAATGCTTGGGTGTGAAAATCATGATAAAATTAACAAAAATGCCTTGAATTGTGTGGGGCACAAATCTGATGCAAATTCCTAATTTTCACCCCAATCAAATCTCAACTTTGTTCAACATCTGCACCCCAAACAAATGTTGACCAAAAACACACTATGTTTTCAATTTTCTCACCATACAAATGGTGTCAAAATTCGATCTTTTTGCACAATTTTCCCACACTTTTCTCTTGGTACATTTTGTATCATGTTCCTGGTGTGAGGTCATTTCACACCTCGCAGTTCTAGATACTCATCTAGAGCTTCTAGCTCCTTGCATTCAGCAAGGGGCTCCCATGGGGCTCTCATGTCACGTCTCCCAGAGTCCAATGAACTTGGAACTCTAGTTCTTTATTATTCATCCATCTATGGGCGAGTATTTCATTGACAAACTATTCTTGTTCATTGGTTTGTCTGAAGTCATAGAATGACTTTGTGTCTCGCTTGGGAAACAACTCATTGTTTTTTGCTGTATACAGCCATATTAATGCCATATGAAACGTAGGGGTAATCCTATGTGCACTGAGCTTGGGTGATAACTTGAGCTTTATGTTAGATATTTCGTTATGTACATCTAGTACTTTGTATGGCACAATAAACTTGGGCATAAGCTTCCTTGCCCTCCCTTTGGGCAAGGATACGTTCTTAGTTGACAAGTAAACTAAGTCTCCAGGTGCATATATGCTGCCTGTCCTTTGCTTTTGGTTAGCATAGTGTGTCTGTGACACATGGCTTTCAATGATAGCATCATGCACTTCCATTAGGTTCCACTGTGCTTGCTGTGTGAATTGTTTAACACCTCTATAAGTGGTGTTAACTTCTAACGTCTGTCCAATTCTGAGCAGATATCCACCATTCAATTTGAACGGTGTGAATCCCATAGATGCATTGACGCTACTGTTCAATGTGAATTCAACCATTGGGCACTTTTCTGCCCAATCCTTTTGGTCATTGTGAACCACTGTTTGCAATATCTGACTTATAGAATGATTCACTTGCTCTGTTGCTCCATCCATTTCCAGATGGAAGGATGTAGACATGAGGAGCTTAGTCCCCATCAGTTGTTGTAGTTCCTTCCAAAATATGGAAGTGCACTTTGAGTCTCAATCTGATACAATCAATTCTGCTGTCCCGTGAAGTTGTACAACTTCTCATAGATATAACCACGCGACCTGCCGCGCAGTGACTTCAACTGTCATAGGTATCAAATGTACCTGTGACGTGAGTCTGTCAATTACTACAAGCAGATAGTCAAATTCTTTCAACTTCGGGAGTGGGCCCATAAAGTCCATTCCTATAGATTGCCAAGGCCTTTCAGGGACTGGTAATGTGTGCAGCAGCCCAGAGGGCTGCTGGTTACTGACCTTGTTCTGTTGACAAGGTCCAGAGGTTTTGCAGAAGGATTGTATATCCTTCGTCATTGTTGGCCACCAATAATCATGACCAACATAATTAGCTGTTTTAAATTGGCTAAAACAGCTTGGTGAGCATGGTCTATTATGACCTCAACAAGTCTCCTCCCCCTCAGGAAGGCTTCATGGGGTAGGCATACCACACTTCTTTTGGACCTATTCTTGGTCCAAATTAATCTGTCTTTAATCCCAAAGCAAGGATGCACTTCAGGATTGGCTAAGACCGTTCTAAAGGTTGTGTCTTTTTCATAGCTGTTGCGAACAAGCACAGCTAAATCAATCTTATTCTCTACACGTTCACATAGTGATTCTCCCTCTGGACCAGAGTCCAGGGCAATGACATCTTCGATGTCATCCAGTATTCTAGGCAATGTTTGAGGAAGTTCAACTTCCTCGTTTAGTTTGTTGGCTTCGAGGATTCTATCCTCTTGCTTTTGTTGTATTTGAGCAGACTTGTGTGCAGCAGCTGCTTGTATTTCAACAAAGTGTTCGATGGGTAGTAGCTCCCCATCTGGGTCTAATTCGGCATCAGCCTGGACATAGACATGTTCAGGATGTGCATCTTCTGGCACATTGAATTCAAAGTAGCTGGATAAGCAATCCACTACTTTATTCTTTACTCCATCCACGTGGAGTGTAGTATATGTAAAGCAGGAGAGAAACTCCCACCAATTGTTAGAACTAGATTTCTTCTCATCGGATGTCGGAATTCATCGGAATGTCGGAGTTCGACATTCAGGTCAGGACTGGAATTGTATGGACGTCAGCTTCAACTTATAGGTTGCGCCCTCTTGGATCCTTCATGTCCTAGTATTTTGGAAATTGGGATGTCGGAGAAGTCAGAGGAAATCAGAGGGGTCAGAGAATGGAAGGTTGGGTAAGTACTTAGAAGGAGGTGAGAAGTTATCGAGTCAAGGTGGGTCAATATTTGAACTGACTAATGAAGTACATGGAGGAGTTGTATATAAAGAATTGATATGATCCGAATCAGAAAGATACAAATATGGAAATCCAAAACAGAGCAGGGTAAAAGTAAATATGGACATAAGACTGACAGATGTAGATCTTGATAAGAATGACTAAATATGATGGGATGGGGATGAATAAAAACGGGTGGAGTAAATCAGAAATACAAATCAGAATATATTGGAGAAAAGCGGAAAAGCTGGGAATAAATCTGGGTTTTAACAGTATCTCCTCTTTAAGGTTGAGCCCTCGAGGCCTAAGATCAGCATGGGAGGTTTGGTTTGATGATTAAGTGAGAGCCCTAATGTGATATATAAGAGTGATGGATGGGGTTTGATGCATCAGTCTCCTGATCTTTTATCCCTACTCCCTCCTGAGCTAAATGTCAATGCCGCTGATTATCTCACTTGAGGATCTGATTTCCAAACATGATTTGGGGTTGGAAAACGATTTAGAGCACAGATTCATGAGATCTCGGAGTTGCAAAAAGAAGTGGTGAAGAAATTGGAGCGGAGAAGGTCGGAGCGGAAAAAGGTGGAGAAGGAGGAGACAAAGGTTCACCAGAAATTGGAGGAAAAATCTTGGGGAAGAAAAACGATGTGGTGGATAGAACCATTGCTTGTAAGAGGGCTCACAAATCTGCAATTAATCAGGTCAGACATGAACAGTATTGTTGTGCAGGATGTTGGGGTTGGGATATGTTTTGTTCGCTGATAGTGGAAGGAGTGAATGGGACATGCGATGAATGCACAAAGGATGGGAGGACGTGCCATCAACCAGGAGCATTGGGATTTGCGGAAGAAGTCGCAAAAGGCATGAAGTCGCAAAAGGCATGGATATGGGTGAGGGAGGAACAGTGGAGTTGCTTGTGAAGGAAATCCGAGAGTTGTGGAAATCCATCGATCATCATGCAAGTTCCATGTGGACACATTCTGAGGAGATGCGGATTCTGACCTCATGGGTACAAAGGATGGTTCAGCACCAGGAGCAGGAATTGGAAGTAAGGATGGAGAAAATGGAAAGGGACGAAATATGGGAAATGGAATCGGAAAATTGAATCAGGGTTAAGTGGGGACGTGGAGTGGAATTTCTTGGAACAGATAGAAATGTAATTTAGACAAATGAACACGGAAAATATAGGGAAAAAATTGGAAAGGGAAAGGAAAAGTTAAGGGAGAATCGGGACCGGGTTTATTGGGATATTTGTTATGAAAGTCTTCAATGATTTCTGAGGTGTTGCCTAATTCCGTAGCAGGAATCCACAAGGTTTCTTCATCAGTGCCTTGATAACCTGTCCAGCATACCAAGTATTGTATCTTGCAACATTGGCAATTGTCTATCTTGGAGTCCAGAATTTCATCGATTTCGTATTCAGGTTTGCCTTCGATAATAACTGGCAGGGGCAGGGGCTGTATTCGGTTCAGAATTTCGTTTGGAGTCACAGGTTCTAGCATAGAGACATGAAAGGATGGGTGAACAACACGCATACTGTCAGGTAATCAGAGAATGAAGGCTCAATTACTGGTACCTGCAGGTGCGATGATATCAAAAGGTCTGAGATATTTTTTGGCGAGTTTCTTTGAAGGTCAGGTTGTGTGGAAAAATTCAGCTTTGATGAAGACTTTGTTGCCTACTTTGAAGTCTGGAGCTGGAGAATGTTTCTTGTTTGCAGGTTCCTTGTAACGGGATTGCGAGCCAGAAATTCTCTTTCGGAGTGCCTGGTGGAGTTTGTCTAAGTCAACTGTGAAATCTTTTGCATGGGATGAAACGAGATCAAGTTCGGGATGGACGGAAATATCAGGATTGTAACCTTTGTTAGCAAAGAACGGGGAGACTCCTGTTGTCGTGTTCGGAGTGTTGTTATAGGCGAATTCTGCAATTGGAAGAAGTTCAGCCCAATTGGCTTGTTGATAGTTACAATAGATGCGAAGGTATTGCTCAAGAGTCTGATTTGTTTGTTCAGTTTGTCCGTCGCCTTCGGGGTGATATCTGGAGGTGAAGTGGAGATTCATGTCTAGTGCCTTTCTGAGTGTGTGGAAAAAGGAAGACACGAATTCAGAACCTCGATCGGAGGTAACGTGAGTTGGAACACCATGCTTGGAGAAGACGTGGAGAACGAAAAGCTGAGCGAGCATTGGAGAAGTGATCATTGTGACTGTTGGAATGAATATCGCTTGTTTCGTGAGTCTGTCAATGATAACAAGGATGCTGTCAAAATGCGATGAAAGCGGAAGTGGCTCAATGAAATCTAGGGATATGGAATTCCATGGTCTTGGTGGGATTGGTAAATGCTTGAGGAATCCATAAGGCTAGTGTCATTGGGATTTTGATTGCATACATGTTGTACAGGATTTGACATAAGAGATAAAGAAGTCGCGGAGTTTCGGCCATGTATATTCACGTTGGATGTTGCTGAGTGTCTTGTTTTGTCCAAAATGTCTGGAGATTTGGTGATCGTAAAGATATTGTAGAACACAGAGTCGGAGGTCGTTAACGTAGATTCGGTTGTCGAGTCAGAGGAGTCCTTGAAGATCAACTGACCATCGGGGTGTTGGAGGATTTGTGGGATAGTTGGAAATTGCAGGATCAGAGGAGATGGATTGTCGGATTTCTTCGTGGAGTTTTTCGAAATCCATGATGGTGACTGCACGGAGAATTGTGACGTTAAGGGATGTGGCTCAGAGGGACAATGACAGCTGTTCGTTAGTGAAAACCGGGTGGAAATTGTGCAGGTTAACACTGGCATAGTTGCTACTCCCCTCTTTAGGATAGACATCCCATCATCTAGTTAAAGAGTCAGGTTTTGTTCCGAGTTTCCCGGGTCGCAATCGGATAATGAGGTTGAACTGACATAGGTATTCTGACCATCGTACTTGTTGTCACGTTAAAAGCTTGGTGGTAGCAAAATATTTGAGGTTTTTGTGATCAGTTATAACATCAATGGTGGAACTGGAACCTTCGAGGTAATGTCGCCAAATCTTGAAAACTTCAAAAATCACGAGTAATTCCTTGTTGTGAATGTTGTAGTTTAATTCCAGGGCAGTGAAAGTTCTGGAATGAAAAGCTATGGGATGAATTTCACCATCTTCCAGATAAATGATGGAGAGGATTGCCACGAGGGCGTAGTCTGAAGCATCGGTTTCCACAATGAGTTGACAATCGGGAATCCAGTGCGTAAGGATCGGAGCTGTGGTGAAGGCTCTTAAGTGTTTCAAAGGATTTCCAACACTCATCAGAGAAGTTCCACTTTATGGATTTCCGAGTGAGTCAGGTAAGTGGAATTGAGATGTTGGAGTAATTATGAATGAAGCATTGGTAAAAGTTCGCAAAACCTAGGAAGGATTGGATGTCTTTTACTTTTCGGGGTTTGGGCCATTTCTTGAATTACTTTGATCTTGTTGTCTGCCATTGAAAGCTCTTCTGGAGAGAGCATGTATCTGAGATATTCCACTGCTGTCTTGTGGAAGTCGCATTTGTCGGACCTTGCATAAAGTCGGTTTTTTCAGAGATGTCGGAGAACTTTGCGGACATGTTCTCCGTGTTCTTTCAGGTTGTTGGAATAGACTAAGATGTCATCCAAATAGATGAGGACCAAAACGTCGAGCATGTCACCAAATATATTGTTCACGAATCGCTGAAAAGCGGCTGGTACATTAGTGAGACCGAAGGGCATAACATGCCATTCAAAGGAACTGTATCGGGTCCTGAAGGTGGTTTTCCACTTGTCACCCTCTCTAATGCAGACTAAATGGTAAGCATGTCGGAGATCGATTTTGCTGTAAATCCGCACCTTTCTGGGGCTTTCCAGAAGGTCAGAAAGTCGGGGAAGTGGATATTGGTCTTTTTTTGTGATCTTGTTGAGACTGCAGAAGTTGATACAAAGTTGGAGTCTGCCCAATTTCTTCTTCGAGAATAGTACCAGAGCACCATGCGGAGAAAGCGAAGGGTGGATAAATCCTATGGCTAGTGCCTCGTCAATGAACTTTTGGAGTGTTTCTAGCTCAACTGGAGATAGGGAATAAATGGTTCCCAAAGGGGGACTCTCTCCCTCTATCAGGTCAATCTTGAGATTGTACAGTCGATGATTGGTGAGGATTTCTGCTTTCTTCTTGCTGAAGATGTTGGAAAACTCGTGATATTCCAATGGAACACCATTGAGATTGGCTGTTGGATCGGGATTCAGGGAAGCAGCGATGATGGAAGCGGATCTTCCTTTCAGAAATATGCATAACCAAAAGATCTCCTTGTTATCTAGTTTGAACAGGCAAGCGAACGCAGAAGCAGGGACTAGGTCAATAGGTGAGTCTTATTTGGATGTTGGAGGAGTGTCTGCGTGATTGGATTTCAGGATTCTGGAGACCGCAGCAGCAGATCTCACGGAGAGTGATGTCGGAATTGAATCTTGCTGCTGAGGAGTGCAGAACAATATACTGCTCAATACCCAGTCAATCAACAGATTGTAGCAGGTGAGCCAGTTGTGTCCTAGCATGATGGAGCAGCTAGAATCAAGCGGTGTTACATACATAGCAACAACCTGGTTTTCGCCAGACAGAAAGCTGATTGGCATATTGATAGTCTGCCTGATTGAGACATTAGAAGTGCCGTCGAAAAGCTTTAGCGGGATCTGCAGAATGTTGTGGAACTCCAGTGGAAGCTTGGAAGCAAATGATGAGTCTACAAAACAGTGAGTGGAACCGGAGTCCATGAGGGCTTGAATGTTAGTATTCAGAATAATGTTGGAAGTCAGTTGTATAGTAAGAGAATCAGATTTTGAAAGAGTGGAAGCATTGAGTTGAACCTCGGAAGACACACAGATGGAATCAATGCAGCTCTGGGTCTGTGCAGAGGTCTCAGAGCTGCTTATTATTATATTGAATCCGTAATGGCTGCAGGTTTGGCCTTGGACTCGGGTTTGCTCGAAATTGCGGAGGCCACTCGAGCCTTCGATTGAGCATTAAGGGAGGTTGATTGTGGACAGTCCTTTGCGATATGCCCAGGTTTCCCACAGAACATGCAAAGGTTCTGGTCCATATGTCGCTGTCTCTCCTGCTGGGTTAGTTTTCCATCTTTTCCGAGTATGTTGGGGATATCCAGAGTTTTGCAGAAATTTGGCGTGGAGGACTGAGGTTTGGTAGAAGAGATGGAAGCCCAACTGTTGTTGTTGTTCGTCCTTTTCTGCAATTGGTTCGATCAGGATTCTTGCTTGTCCGATTTGTTGCCATTACCAGAGTAGTTATTGTTGGAAGTGGTGGCACAGTTGACCTCACCTTGTCATTCCCAATAACGGCTGTCGATGGTTTGCGCAAGTTGTTGGAGCTCTGGAAGCATGTCGGCTTTGTCCCGGGTTGCAAGAATATCTTTAATATGATTGGGAAGTTGAGTGTAAAAACTCCTACGAAGGGCAGCGTCACCCCAGTTGGGTCTAGCAGCGAGGCAGTTGAATTCTACGATAAACTTCGTGATGCATTGGTTGTTGCGCATTCAGAGATTGTCAAGTTCGGTTTTGGCATCGCTGATGGGATCATAAGCTCCAAAATTCTCTTGGAGTACCATCATGAGGTCCTGATAGTTTGTAAGCCAGGGCGGGTCTTGGAAGGCGTCGTTGTCTAAGAGTTCAGGCTTGAAAAAATCTAAAGCCATCCCTTTTAAAAAAGAGATAGCATAAGTAACTTTCGCTTCATCACTGGAAAAGGTCTGAGGACAGTCATGGAAGTGGAGTTTGCATTGAAGGAGGAAAGGATGGAGCTTTCGGGAATCTGATCCGTCAAAGGTGTCAGGTTTGTGGAGTTTGGTTTTTCTGGTTTGACCTTTATTTGGAGTTCCCATGTGCTTGGCTATCTGTTTCAAAGCTTTTAGCATAGCCTTCCCATCATCTTCTTCATCGTCATCGTCGTTCTTGTTGTTGTTGGTGTTGTTGTCATCACTAGGATTGTCTTCCGGGGGTAAAGATCTGGGGTTTGTGTTTCTGGTGACAGTATGGGATCTGGTAGAAGGCATAGTGAATCAATCAAGAGTTTCAGTTCGAATATACTGTTAGAACTAGATTTCTTCTCATCGGATGTAGGAATTCATCGGAATGTCAGAGTTCGGGATTCAGGTCAGGACTGGAATTGTACGGACATTGGCTTCAACTTATAGGTTGTGCCCTCTTGGATCCTTCATGTCCTAGTATTTTGGAAGTTGGGATGTCAGAGAAGTCGGAGGAAATTGGAGGGGTCGGAGAACGGAAGGTTGGGTAAGTACTTAGAAGGAGGTGAGAAGTTAGTGAGTCAAGGTGGGTCAATATTCGAACTGACTAACGAAGTACATGGAGGAGTCGTATATAACAAATTGATACGATCCGAATCAGAAAGATATGAATATAGAAGTCCAAAACGGGGCAAATACGGGATCAGGGTAAAAGTAAATATGGACATAAGACCAAAAGATGTAGATCTTGATAAGAATGACTAAATATAGATGGGATGGGGATGAATAAAGACAGGTGGAGTAAATCAGAAATACAAATCAGAATATATCAGAGAAAAGCGGAAAAGCTGGGAATGAATCTGGGTTTTAACACCAATGCACTTGTCTTGGTGAAAATGTGGTTGGGTCTTGAAATATTCAAGACCTTTATGGTCTGTGACTAGGACGAATTTTCATCCTAGTAGTTTATCCTCCCATTTCATGAGAGCTTCGAGCACGGCTATTATTTTGTGCTCGTGTGTTCGGTAGCTATGCTGCGTTGATGTAAACTTCTTAGATCAGAAGCCAGTGGGTCTACAGGTTTCCCAGTTGGGATCTTGTCTGTATACCATGCTGACTCCCATCTTGGAGCTGTCACATATAACCCAGATTGTCTCTGGATTGTTTATGTCTATAGGCTTCAATATCAGAGCCTTGCAAGCTAATGCTTTGATCAACTCAAAGCATTTGTCTAATAAGGGTGTCCAGACAGACATCCTGTTATTTGGGGTACAGCCCGAAAGGGGTGTAGTATATGCTGTTATATCCAGCATATATGGTGCTAGGTATTGCACCAATCCTAAGAAATGTTGAACTTCAACATATGACCGAGGGCAGCGCCATTCACATATTTTGGCCATTTTGTTGGCATCAGCATGTATGCCTTTGTCGTCAATTATATGGCCAAGGCAGTCTACTCTTTCAGAGTAGAGATCTGACTTGGATGGCGAGAGGTACAGTTGTACCTCCCTCAGTTTCTCAAACACCTTTCTTAGGTGTTGTTCATGCTCCTCGATTGTATTTGAGAATATGAATATATCATCCAGATATGCATGGAGCAACCTATAAAGTCGCCGAAGATAAACATCATTAGACATTGAAATGTTGAGGGGGCATTGCAGTCCCCCATTACTCAGCTCATGAATGTGCCAAATATTGTTGCAAAGGCCATCTTCCAGACATCCATGTCTTTTACGCATATTTGCTCATATGCTTCTGACATATCCAACTTGGATCTGTATTTGGCACGCACTATGTTGTGCCATATTGTTGTTAGGGATCCCTATAATGTAATTATAGTCTCAAGAGTCTGCCTATAGGGTTTTAAGTGTTTCTATCTAGTAGTTGTACTTATATCTCTATTTTTTGTAACAGCTGCCTGAGTGTACATTAATGGTCCACAAGAGTCCACGACTTGGGAGGCTGACCTAACTTGCCAAATCAAGAACTCAGCTTCAACTCAGCTGCTTATCAATAATTGCCTTTATTGTATCTCAGCAGCTGAGGTAAGCCAACTCATTGGTCAGCATAAACCATTAATGTACACAATTCAGCAGTACTAGATGAGTAACCCGTGCTTCGCATGGCACCCCGTTTTGGACTTTGGTGGATTTTTTTACATGTTGAAAATTATATTCTTACACAGCTACATGGCCTCGCTAAACCTCAGCATTTTACATATCTAAAGTTACATTACTTTCTGCATAATTAAAGTCACATTAATTTCTGCAAAATTGAAGTCACATGGCCTTGCTAACGCTTGGCTTTTTTTCTACATTATC
>MU134377.1:244725-297785 GCA_015039355.1 Ramaria rubella | reverse complement strand
TCCAACTTACTCCGATACCAGGATCTGTTACTTACGACGTCCGAAACACCTAAAACCACTGTAAGTAAGGTAGAATACGTAAACATAACGTATCCTCCTGTTGGTATCGGGACGAAAATTACACTCGAGAAGGAGAAAAGAAGAGGGAGATCTGGAGGACGGTTCGAAGACCCTACTCACCAGAGTAACACGAGTCACGGCGTGGGGTTCATGTTGTCGGAGTCACTAGCGAACTGTTGAAACACGAGACCTTCGACAGAAGGTCGACGATCAGATCCGTAGTGACAAAGAGACGGTTACCGACATTCCAACGAAACCAACTTAAATGACTTGAGAAGGTATAACGAGAACAGGAACAGGAACAACGTTTGAGGAACGTAACTACTCAGATGAGATACAGAGTACGTCAACCGACGTGAATATTGGAAAAGATCACGTCGACCGTTCGATATAACAACCGGAACGATCATAGGTTAAAACCGTTCCACGTTCGGACTGCATGTATCGAGACGACAGAAAATGCTAAGGGATCCTACTGCTTCAGACTGTCCTTAGCAAGCATGGTAGGACATCCTATAGTTTTCAAGTAAACGTAAAGAGATAACGGTAAGGGTACTTATCTTAACTAATCTGAAAAAACAAGGGTGCTAATTTTTAAACTTCAAGGGTGTGAACTCTATCACAAACGATCAAGTACTACCAGGGTTAAACCATAACCGACACCGGCTTTTATCGGACTCCTAAGAGGTATGATAGTGTGAAAAGGGTGTCCAAAAGTCCTCGACCAAGTAACGTCAATTCGAAAAGACACATATGATTCTACTAGAGGGAAACGCCAAAGACTTTGGTACGAAAGGAAGGTTGCGATCTGGAGCTTTCACTCGTACTTTTGTATCAGTACACTAACATGATATACATTAGGATGGGATAAATATCTGTGAAAGTAGGATTAAAACTATCTGCACGTTGTTCGTGAACGTTATTTACCTCTAAAAAACAGACTGACTGGCCACCTATCAAGAAAAGGTCGACTTATGAAGTTTGTCACAAACACTACAGGGTAGAGTACATCGTAAGTTAACGTCGATTATACGGACGGTCACCGGACCGAAGGTTCAGGAGATTAAGATCAGTTCGGGTTAAACAATATGAGGTTGTCGTCACATTCGTGGTTGTGGTCTTGAGTTAAGCAAATTTTAAATACGCACCGACCACAACTACGGGGTAAACGGTAAAAGGGATACGTAAGAGAACATAACCGAACGATCGGTCGGGGAAATTCCTATTAAGTCGTCAAGTCAAGTAAAATTTGAAAATGTTTTACTTGACTTGACACTTAACAAGTACGTCGGTCAAGTCCAACAGGTCCACTGGGCTGGTCTGGAACTTACCGTGTGATTCAGACTGACGGTACTTATAAAATCGTCATGTAAGTATATCCAGGTGTATATACCACCGCCTATACGGAGTAAGCTGTGACGTTTTTTTTGAGTAACTAAACCCTTAGTGTAATGTGTGTGGGAAGGGAGATATAAGAAGTGGCCTCCTTATACTTCCTTGGGACCTGCACAAACTTGTCTATAAGACACGCACCCACACCCAGCCCTCCCCCATGCCCTCCTTACCCCCCTCCAGCTGGTCTTCTCAGACATGAGTACACATAGACAAAGTTGGATCCACCTACGGCACCAGAGTCACAGAGAAGAGGGCCATCCAGATGACATACAATGGCCGGTATGCATTAGGGATGGGGGTTAATAATCATCTGCACCAGCATACAATCAGTAAAGCCATCAAGCAGTTGGAGAGGACTAACTCACATCTGATCCAGAATGTCCAATGCTAGCTATAGCCCTCCAGACACAGGGTAATGGCGAACGGGTGGAAGTGTGATTACATCATCAATATCCAACTACAAAACCCAGGTATGCTTGCAAAGAAGAAAAAATGAAGATTGTAAGAAACTACTGCATACATATCTATTTAATTAGGGTACACAATGTCCATGCAATGACCGAGACCATGAAATCCAGTGGGAGCTGACCACGAGCACATAGTTATCATCGGAGTATCCCTATGGGATATCCAAAACAGAGTTTGAACAATTTTGTAATTGTGGGAGTACTATAGCTAATACCTAACGCTATTCGTGGGAAAGACAATATAAAATGGCAGATGAACTTTTGATATCCTACAGGACGGTACGAACGATTCCTGTTGGACTTCGTCCTCCTAGGGAATCGTAATATACCTTATCATTCTTATATCACTATATCCCTTATTACACCTTCATTACTCCAAGTCTCATCCATAACAAGCCTTTATGTCTTTCAATCCTTATTCTGATTATTCCAATTACCCTGATTCTGACATTCTCGACATTTCAAAGCCCATTCATTGATTACACTCGCTTTTCCATAAAGCCAAAACCATTGCTCGATATTCATTTATTGTCAGCCCTATCCCTTCCCGCATTGGTTATCCTGACCCAAATATTCGAAACTTCTGCTCATCCCTGATAAGTCTCAATGAACTATTTGTCGCTGACCCTTTCCAAATAGACCCGATCACGGAACTCTGAAACCTCCATCCAGTCTCAATCTGAAATACCAGGGCACTAGAAATCCAAGAGGGCGCAACCCATAAGTTGAAGCCAACGCCCGTATAGATCAGTCTTCGGATCTCCAATCTCCGACTCATCTGATATTCCGCACATTTCCAAATATCGCGACCCCAATTTCGGTCAAGGAGAGTTCTGACTAAATCCAATCTCGTGTCCAATCCAGTCCATAACAGTATATACAAGCTGAAACTCTTGATTTCTACAATGTTTTCCGACACCCGAATCCAAACACCCAATCTTGATGACACCGACAGGTCTATCATTGATATCATCAACTCATCAAATGTTCACGATGTTAGAACCCATATCCATTCTCCAATTTTCCTCCAATTTTCTGACAATCTCTGAAACTCCTTCTCTGACAATCTCTGAAACTCCTCCTCTGACAATCTCTGACAAATCTCCTTTCCGACAATCTCCTTTTTCGATAAGCCTTTCTCCGGCTTTTTTCCTTAGCCATCCTTCAGAGATCAATCTCCTGATCTTATATCCATATGTCCTATCTCCAACTTCATATTCGTTTCCGTATTCGCCCGTCTTGGAATTCCACATCTCATATCATTACCTGTTATGTCTCCGATTAGGCACCCTCAGTTATTCCTTAAAATAGGCTTGTTGTACATCTCTTTCTCTAGTTTTAATATTGATTGTTCATTATCATTGGTCATATTGCCTATCACGTATATTGACTTATACGATGAGTCTCGCATATTGATTGTATTCTGATCATCTTCATTCTGACATTCCGAAACCCTTATCTCCGGTCTAAACTCTGATTTTCCCGAAAGGCTAATCCTACCTTTAATCCTCTTCAAACACTATTCCACTCTTCTCTGATTTTCTCCAACATTTTCCGAAAATACTAGTTAAGTCTTGACTAGCCGTCTTGTCATTGATTCTTCCCTAGATCTCTGACTATTCTGACATTCTCCGAATTCCGACTTGTCAAGAAATCCGAAATACCAGGGCATGAGAATCCAAGAGGGCGCAACCCATAAGTTGAAGCCAAGCCCGTCTGATCCCAATATTCCGATATTTCCGATGTTTTCCACAACTCCAGTGAAAAGCAATATGGTCTTTAACACACGAGTATTCCAGCTACTTTGACAAATGCCTCATAGACAAAGACTTCAAACCCGAGCAATCCTGAGTGATATCAACAATGCAACCTCCAACCTCCTTTGCAATGACTCATAACAGATGGCAACCATTTCCAACCAAAATCCCGATTTTGCTGACACCAAAACCTTCTGACATCCTCGGACGAGATGGCAAACGAATACCACAAAGGAAACATCAACACATTGACCAAAAGTTATGCCTCTACTGTGGAAAACCTGGTCATAAGGTGAAAATATGCCCGAAGTCATCACCCTTCACCAGGAAAGCAAAAACCTGAACTACAACTGTCACACTAATTGATTCCGACATCAAGGACCTCTCAGAGGACCCTGAAACGGACAGCTGAAGGACTCTCAAAGCACAATCACATGCTTCATATCTTCTTCGTGCCTTATTGAGACTGCCACAAAGTGCTTTCCAAAAACATCCTTTCCCACTTTACAACGATACCGCCAAACCCTTACAATCATCTCCAACCTTACCTCAGGTCCCAAAATCTCCGAACATCTTTCCAGAACGTTTCGACCAATCATCACAACTAAACACCATGCCTCGGATTCCCGCCTTCTTTGGTCTCCGTTTTCTGTCACTGACAACATATTATGTCGCATCATCCAGTAGGCTATTCATGCCAATCACATTCTCCCATCGAGCAAAAAATCCTGGTCATTATTACATTATGTATAATTCCACTTGTTTCTAATTGTTCCGATGTGCTGGAACACCACTAACCCACCCACTACAATCCGTTCATTGACAGGGCATTGGGAAGTACCTAGCTCCACACTCCTCAACAAGAAGATTCAATTCTATGACATGTCCCCTGGAAACCTGCAAATATTGTGTTTTTCCAAATCTCTGAAAATCCCACTTCACTGCAACATCCTCCAACTTGCCATAACATCCAACGTCGATGCCTGCATCCTCAGCTCGCAATATGACAATATGGAAACCTTGGCACTTTCCAATAGGAAAATCTGTTACTTCGATTCTTCCAATTTTCTGACAAGCGATCATCAATTCCACTATGTACTCCAAGACTACATCTTATCGGAGGGAGAGAATCTCACTATGGAAAAAATCATTTTTTCCTTACATCTAGTTAAGCCAGACCTACCACGAGAACATGTTAACGAGGCTCTAGCCTTAGGATCTCGCCCGACACCTCCTGTGGAGTACTTTTGTACTTCCCCGAGAACACTCCAGGACAACCTAAAAAAAACTCCAAACCCCGATTCTCCTTCAAGACATCCTCCTGTTGTCAAGATTTTGCCTTCCGACCTCAGACTTCCAGACTTTCCTGAATCCAACTATTCAAGATGCAACACAGTTACTCCAATCCAAAGTCTAGCCACCAATATCAAATTCCACGTCATGGGACAATAGCTGGCAAACCACCTTCGGAACCCATAATGAGTTTCCTCAAATGGTGTCATTAAACCCCTTCTTTCCATGAATGCAGCATCCTTACATCTTCCAACTTACGTTTTCCAATCGATTCGGACCTCTTCAAACCATTAGGACAATACCCATCCCTTCTTCAACAATGTTCTAGACCGAATGTCAAGTACCTTCACCAGCTCTCCCGACACCTTTTCCTCTTCCATATGCTTCTTCCTTTCACCCCAAACAACATTTTTTGTTCCCAAAACCTCATTATTCCCAAACTTCAACTCTCTTCTTCCTTTAACATCTTTTCCGAAACATCCTGATAAATCCTGATACATTTCCTTTTCAAGTTTCAAACCTCCCAACATTCTCTGAATTTCTCGGTAATCTGTGATTACAACAATTTCAACAGGACAACAACAAGACCACGTTAGCAAGGAATTTCCAAGAAACACCCCTTCCTGGAAAACCTGAAAATCCTGTAGATCTCTGATAATCCGACACCTTGTCTACTCCTTCCCAATGTTCGATGTAGGTGATGATGTCTACCTTGAAAGGGGAGTAGCCACTATATTGATAACAATCTTCCCAATCATCCCTCCCCTATTCTGACTCCCTCCGATACCTCCCCTACTCTGACTCCCTCCGACAACTTCCAAACACAACTCTTCCACCCACATCTCACCCTCACAAGACTTCTGATCACATTCCACAAACTCTTCGACATCTATGCCTTTTCACATCCCGATATTTCTGGTTCTTCCGAACATCTTCACAATTTCTTACAAGTCCTATCCCGATCCCAAATTGGATCCTCAATTTTCCTCCGATTCCACATTACTCTGACTTCTGATATTCTTTAACTTAACTAAAAAATCCTTGATTGACCGCTTTCTATTTTTCTGATTTTTTCATTTTTCTGATCACTTCATTCCTTCCGATTTTAAAATAACTTCATTGCTTAACTAATTATATTACTTTTCCAAAACTTCTTTGAATTATTCTATGGTACTTTTCGCCTTTCCGATTCAATTTTCAACCTCTATCTACTGCATCTTTTCATCTTCTGAACCATTGGCCTCTGGCTCAGCCCCTGCCGTCTTTCCCACTTCCTCCTCAGCTTGCCTGTCCAAAGCCACATTTTCTCACTGACATCCGCCTCCAGCTCCTGGGCAAATTCCTCCTCTACCAGAATCTCCTTCTCCGGTACCTCCGGAACGACATTGACGTCCATTCCATCACTGTCCACCTCCTTCGCTTTCCCCTTCCCCTTTGCCGACTCCTTCTCTGGTTCAGGTTGTGGCCCAACTTTTTCCGCCTCATTCCCTGACCCGGCTTCTGACTCCAAGTCCGGTCATGGTGCTGACGCCCCGTGATACGTGTCCCACCACTTTCTCTGGAATTTGTACTCTATCTCCATGATCCTGTGCGACATCTTCAACGTGTCATTGAAGGCTGCCATCCCCTCCACATTGTAGTGGAGCCACTTTGCGAGATTGTGTATGGTCTTGTGGAGCCCGCGGATTTCCACCGTGAGCCCCGCATCCTCCACCTCATCCTCCGCATTGTCCTCCATTCCCCACTCCTTGCCTTTGCCCTTCCCCAAAACCGCCCCAACTTCGTGATCTGCGACCGCCTCGGCCCAATGTCTTTTTGTCGCTGGTCCTGGCCCCGCTTCTGTGTTCTCTGCCCAACCCCGCCTGTGCACCGACAATGACAACTTGCCCGCCAGCTCTGCTGCAAAATCTGCATTGCCCAGCTTGGTGCACTTTTTCCAGTCATTCTGGCATTGGACATATGCCTGTTTCCGCGATTTCCTGCTTTTCCGCTCCTTGTCAACTCAGTCTAAACCCTGCATCCAACAAAGAATGCATCAGTCATCATATTTGTCAGCCTCCAAGCATACGTCCTCGAGTCGCTGTTTTTGGCCCCCGACGTTCCCCAATGAAACTTTCACATTTTGTTCAGTTTTCCGCTCACAATCGGCCTTCTCCAACTAGACCGATTCTTCCGTCAAAACCTATCGATTGCAGATACAAAAACGACGACTTACTGACAACTTCTTGAGTCAGGCTTCCTCTCACCTCAACTCCTCCCGCACTGTTCACATTGATTCGGCCTTCTGCTGATTCGCCTCCTCCTTCCGCTTCCTTCGGTTGGCTTCCTCCTTTTGTCGCCAATCGTCATCCTCCTTTTCTTTCACCCTCCAATCCCAATCCTCCTGCTCTTTCCAATTCCAATCTTCCTTCTCCTTCTGATCCCAATCCCGCTTTTCCTCCGCTTCTCTCTCCCGCTTTTCCCGCATTCTCATCTCCAGCTCCGCCTTTTTCCACTCATATTCCTTCACCTCGGCAGCAAGTTCTTCACCAGAACTGATGTCAATGACGGAACAAGTGGGTGACGACAACCTAGTATGTGATGGCATTTTTTTGAGTAGTGGTGGTGGTGGGGGGTCAAAATGTTTTTGTGTTTCCAAAAAACCGTTTCCCTTATATATATCTGATCCAAGATCTCAGCCTTTACAGATAACCGACACCCAAACATCCCACAACATTCAATAGCATAATCAGCCTTTGAGGGCTCAGCCATAAAAGGGAGATACTGTTAGATCCCAGATCTGACTTCCGTTGTTCCAATGTTTTCTGCATCCCGATAAGCCCTTTCTGCTTATTTCCGATATGCCCCATTTTTCATTCTCAGTCACGACCCTATTTTTATTTATCCCTGTATGTCTTATCTCGATTTCTGTATTCGCTCTGATTTCGGAACTCCATATCACACCCTTATCTTTCCATTTCCGATTTCAGAATTCCGCATGTTCCTTTAAATATGCTTTCCTTGCTCAAGCCTTCCCTAGCTTGTATATTTTTTGTTACATCTTCATTACACTTCGTTATATCTCATTATCTCGCTACAACCCACAATATCCTGTTGTACCTGATATACCTTATCATTCTTATATCACTATATCCCTTATTACACCTTCATTACTCCAAGTCTCATCTGTAACAAGCCTTTACGTCTTTCAATCCTTATTCTGATTCCAATTACCTCGATTCCAACATTCTCAACATTTCAAAGCCCATTCATTGATTACACTCGCTTTTCCGTAAAGCCAAAACCCTTGCTCAATATTCATTTATTGTCAGCCCTATCCCTTCCCGCATTGGTTATCCCGACCCAAATATCCGAAACTTTGCTTGTCCCCAATAAGTCTCAATGAACCATTTGTTGCTGACCCTTTCCAAATAGACCCGAGCATTGGAACTCTGAAACCTCCATCCAGTCTCAATCCGAAATACCAGGGCACTGGAAATCCAAGAGGGCACAACCCATAAGTTGAAGCCAATGCCCGTATAAATCAGTCTTTGGATCTCCAATCTCTGACTCATCTGATATTCCACGCATTTCCAAATATTGCAACCCCGATTTTGGTCAAGGAGAGTTCCAACCAAATCCGATCTCATGTCTGATCTGGTCCATAACATCTATGACATGTCTCCTGGGAACCTGCAAATATTGCATTTTTCTAAATCTCCAAAAATCCCACTTCACTGCAACATCCTCCAATTCACCATAACATCCAACGTCAACACTTGATGAATCCTCACCTCACAATATGACAATATGGAAACCTTGGCACATTTCTGATAGGAAAATCCATTACACCGATTCTTCCAATTTCTGACAAGTGATCATCAATATTCCGCTACGCACTCTGACAAGATTCCATCTTATCAGAGGGAGAGAATCTCACTATGGGAAAATCATTTTTTCGGGACATCCAGTTAAGCCAGAACCACCTTGAGAACACATTAACAAGGCTCTAGCTATAGGATTTCATCTGACACATTCTGCACAGCGTGTCTGTACTTCCTCGAGAACCCTCCTGGACGATTTCCGAAATCTCTGAACAATGAATCCCCTTCAAGACATCTTTCCATGCCTGAGATTCAGTTTCCCGACCTCCAAATTCCAGACTTTCCTGAATCCAACTCTTCAAGATGCAACTCAGTTACACCAATTCCAAGTCAAGTCACCAATACCAATTCCACATTATGGGACAGCTTGGCAAACCGCCTTCAGAATCCGCAACAATCTTCCTTGAATGGCACTGTTACACCCCTTGTGTCCATGAATGCACCTTCCTTACATCTTCTGACCCACGTTTTTTTTCCAATAAATTCTGACCTTTCAAGCCATTAGGATGATATCCGTCCCTTCTTCAACAATATTCTAGGCCAAATATCAAGTACCTTACCAATACTTCCGACAAAACCCAAAATTCTACTGAACATCCCAATTCCTATCGTTTTCCCAACACCTTTTGTCTTCTTCTTCCCCTACGTGTTTCCTTCTACCCTTTTGTTTTTCCCAAGACCCTATTTAGTGGTTGTTGTCAGATTCCCACAACAATAGTCCTCGTTTTTGCCTTTCTGAATGACATTTTTTGTTCCCAAACCTCTCGTTTCCAAATTTCGACTCATTTTTCTTTAAAAAAAAAAACATCCTTTTCCAAACATCCCAAAAATTCCAATTCATTCCATCCTTCTTCCTTTTCAATGTTTACACCTTCCGATATTCTTTGAATCCTCTGGTAATCTGTGATTACAACAATTTCAACTGGATAACATCAAGACCACGTTATCGAACACCACGCATTCCTGGAAACCCAAAATATTTCCTCAGATCCCTTTGGTTACATATGCGTTCGGTTCTCCAATACTCCGAACCCTTGTATTCTCCTTCCCAATGTTCGAGGTAGACGATGGGACGCCTACCTTGAAGGGGGAGTAGCCACTATGTTGAAAACAATCTTTCATCATCCATGCTTAGTCCGATTTCCTCCGACACAATACTTCCAACACTTTCAGTCAACCAAGTTTTCACTGACCCTTCCAACAACACTTCAACCCAACCCTTCTATTCAATCCTGCTCTTACCACATCCCTATCCCACGATGGAGAATCCCTTCGACATCTATGCTCTTCACATCCCGATACTTCCGACCTTCCCAAACTTCTTCATGACTTTTACAAGTCTCCTCCCGACCCCGAGTCTTGTTCCCAACTTCACCCCGATTCCAATTTACTCCAAATTCCAATATGTTTGACCTTAACTAAATATCCTTGACTTCACCATTTTCTTCCATTTCTTGATTATTTCATTCTTCCAATTACTTCATTTTTTTACGATTTCAAAACAACGTTGATTTTTCTTACACTAATTATATTACTTTTGCCAAAAACTCTTCCAATTTATGCTATACTACTTTTCGCCTTTCCGATTCCTTTTCCCAACCCCAATCTACTGCATCATTTCATCTTCCTGTCCATTGGCATCCGGCTCAGACCCTTCCACCTTCCCTGATCCCTCCACGGCTTGTTTTTCCAAATCCGCATTTTCCAGATTTGCTGTTTTCTTGCCGATTTCTGCCTCCGGTTCCTTGGCAACTTCCGCCTCTTTCAGAACCTCCTTCTCTGGCACCTCTGGAACAACATCCACAACCATTCCAATGCCGTCCGCCTCCTTCGCGTTCCCTTTCCCCTTCTCCAACTCCTTCTCCAGTTCAGGCTGTGGCCCAACGTTTTCTGCCTCATTTCCCGACTTGCCTTCCAACTCCAAGTCTGGTTGCGGTGCCAACACCCCATGGTATGTCTCCCACCGCTTTTTCCAGAACTTGCACTCAATTTCAGTGATTCTATGTTAAGGCTGTCCACGAGTCTGAATCAACCCATGGCTACCTGTGGGTTGATCTGTGGGAAAACTTGTGGGTAAGGATCCCATCGGTATTGGGTACCCAATGGGCAATACCCACACGGATCTGGGTATGGATTATGGGATTCTGCCTAAAACCCACAGGTATTTGGGATCTGTGGCTTATGATTTCAGTGGGCGTAGGTATCTATGTATTGACTTTAATTTCGAAAATTTATTTTATATTTTTATCTAATTTATTGGGGCCTGTAGAGGCCCCACAATTTTTGATGCACCAGCAGCTGGAGCTTATATAGCTCTGCTGTTTGTTGTGCTTTGTAGGTCACGTGACTTACAAAACCTTGTTCTAAATAAAATAAGGTTCATTTTCGAACAATGTTTTGTGAGTCACGTGACCTACAAAGCACAACAAACAGCAGAGCTATATAAGCTCCAGCTGCTGGTGCATCAAAAATTGTGGGGCCTCTACAGGCCCCAATAAATTAGATAAAAACACGAAATATATTGTAAAAATTAGGGTTAATACATAGCTAGCTACGTCTGCTAAAAACGAAAAATATATGGCCACGGATCAACCCACGAGTAATCCAAAACTCGTGTGTTTGGATCCATGGGTTTGGATCACCCGGATGCAATACCCATGTGGATCCAAGTATAGGGTTTGAAAATGAAAATACCCATGGATCTGAGTCCAGGTAATCCGTGGGTAGACTCGTAGACAGCCCTATTCTATGTGACGTCTTCAAGGTGTCATTGAAGGCCACCATTCCTTCCATGTTGTAGCGGAGCCACTTCGTGAGGGTATGAATGGTTTTGCAGAGCCCACAGATTTCCGCCAGGAGCCCCACACCCTCTGCCTCATCTTCTGTGTCATTCTCCATCACCCACTCCTTTCCCTTCCCCAATGCAACCCCAACTTCCTGATCTGCATCCTTTTCCACCTGACGTCTTTTCGTCGCCAGTCCTGGACCAGCCTCCACATGTTCCAGCCGAACCCACTTGTGCACTGGCAATGAAGTCTTGCCCACCATTTCCACCACGAAATCCATGTCGCCCAGTTTCATACACTTTTTCCAGTCGTTTCCGCATTGGATACACACCCATTTCCTCAACCTCCTGCTTTTCCACTCCTTGTTGATACACTCCGGTCCCTGTGTCCAACACAGCCCACAGCAATCGTCATATTCATTGGCCTCTGACCATACATCTTCAAGATGACATTTTCAGCCACCAAGGTTTTCCAATGTGACCTTCGGATTCCGATCGGCCATCCAATCACAGTTGCCTTTCTCTGGCTAGTCCGATTTTTCCATCAAACTCCTTCAAAAAATAATAACAAAAACGACTTACTGAAGCCTTTTTCAGTTGGGCTTCCTCCTGCACCATCCGCGTAGATTTTGCCTTTCGCCGATCCACGTCCACCTTCCGCTTTTTCCAGTCGGCTTCTTCTTTCTTTCACAGATCTTCATCCTCCTTCTGTTTCGCTTTCCAATCCCACTCCCCCTTTTCCTTTTCATCCTGCTCCCGTTTTTCCTCTGCTTCTCTCTCCTGTTTTTCCTCTGCTTCTCTCTCCTGTTTTTCCTCTGCTTCTCTCTCCTGTTTTTCCTCTGCTTCTCTCTCCCGTTTTTCCTCTGCTTCTCTCTCCCACTTTTCCCACTTCACCTTCACCTTTTCCCACAGTCTATCCTCCAACTCCTTTTTCTTCCGCTCGTATTCTTTCATTTCGGCAGTGATTTCCTCACCAGAGCTGATTTCAATAACATCCTAAGGGGGCGAGGTGGACTGAGAACACGATGATTGGTGGTGGTGGTGGTGGTGGTGGTAGGGAGTCAAAAAGTGTTTTTGCTTCCACAGACCACTTTCCCTATTTATATCTGATCCAAGATCTCAGCCTTTATGGATAACCGACGCCCAAACTTCTCACATATTCAATAGTGTAATCAGCTGTCAAGGGCTTGGCCATGAAAGAGAGATACCGTTAGATCCCAGATCTGATGTCCGTTATTCTGATGTTTTCCACATTCCAATAAGCCCTTTTTCTGCTTATTTCCAATATGCCCCCATTTATCATTCTTAGTCACGATTCCATTTCAATCTTATCCCTGTATGTCTTATCTCGATTTCCGTATTCGCTCTGACTCCAGAACTCCATATCATGCACCCTTATCTCTTCATTTCTGAATTCCGGAATTCCACACATTTCCTTAAATATGCTTTTCTTCATTCAAGCTTCTTCAGCTTGTATATCTTGTCATCTCGTCAATTTGCCATATCTCGTTATACTTGATATATCTTGTCAAAACACTACATCATTGTATCTTTTATTACACTTCATCATGCCAAGTTCAATCTGCAATAAAGTCTTCTAACCTTTCAACCTTTATTCGATATTCCAAATTATTCCAACTCCGACATCTCCAACATTCTGAAAATCCATTCTTTAACTATACTCGCTTTCACTGGAAACAAATCAAGGTGTCCTGAGTCAGGGAATGCTTGGAACATCCTATGGAAAGCTATCATGTTAACATTGTGTATGCACTTGTAACATGCTTGTTTCATTTAATATGACCCAGATATGTGTCAAAGCCAGACATCTATGGAACAATCAAAATGTTCATAGCATGTATTCCATATTATTACAGGATGTTTTGTTCATGCACTGGAAAAGGCCATATTGTGAACACATCCTGTGATAATATAGAATACATGCTATGAACCTATCAAGTTTTCCACATATGTCCAGCTTTAAAACATATCTGGGCCATATTAAATAAAACACACATGTTACAAGTCTGTACACAATGTTAAAATGATAGCTCTCCAGAGGATGCCCCAAGCATTCCCTGACTCAGGACACCTTGATTTGTTTCCAGTGTTTTCTGTAAAGCCAAAATTCTTACTTGATATTCATTTATCGTTACCCCTATCCCCTTCCTGCATTGACTATTCTGATTTCTTGAATACCCAAAATCTCCTGCTCACCTCCGATAGGTCTCAATCTACTATTTGTCACTGATCCCTTCCAAATAGACCCGACCATCGGAACTCTGATAATTCTGTCTGGTCTTCAGTCGAAAATACCAGGGCACCAGAAATCCAAGAGGGCACAACCGATAAGTTGAAGCTAATGCCCATATAGATCAGTTTTCAGCTCTCCGACCCCTGAGTCATCCAATATTCCATGCATTTCTGAACCTCGTGGACTTCTGATTTTGGTCAAGGAGAGCTCCGACCAAATCTGACCTCACATCTGACCCAGTCTTTAACAATCTTCTGGTTCCGCCTCATCTCCCAGGTCTTCTTCTATATGTGTGCCTGCAGTGCACAGCTTGTCCTGTAATTTCGGACAATTAGGTTTGATGTGGCCTGTCTGGCCACATTCAGAGCAGCATACATCTGATGTATGCACATTTCCTGTCACAGCTGCACCCTGTCTAGGGGCACTATTTGCCACTGCTTGATTTCCAGCAGTGGCTACTGGTACCGAGGGTGCATCCTGTGGCCTGTGTGCCGACTTATTCAGCTGCACTCTACTGGTACTAAGCTGCGCTTTTGCAGTCTGCTCAGGCTTTGTTATAGCCTGACTCTTTTTTGTTGTTGTACTACTGCTATTAGCAGTGATACTCACTTATGTACCATAGTCATAATGGGACACAGACTTGATTACTTGAGCCTCATGTGATAACTCCTCTAAGGAGTGAGTCTCCAGGGTATACCCCCATTTGAGGACTTCTATCCTCAAAGATGTTCTTAGTGCAGCTAAGAACTGTTTATTCATGGAGTACTTGTCAGGCAGCATTATCATGTGTGCTGAGTACTTCAGAATATCACTGAGGATTTCATCCACAGTACAACTTCCTTGTTCTAGGGAATCAAACTTATTTGATGCTTGTCTATGCGTCAATGTGTGTAAGAATCACTGCTGCAAAGCAGCGACTACAGACTTGAGGGTCCAGTCTTGGATCTCTTGATCCCAGCATTCTACCACTGAGACACCTCACCCTTGAGGCAAGTCCCTATGTATCCAATCTGAGCATTAGTCTCAGATGGCCCAAGCAGGTTGTTCATGCTCAACCATCCCAGTATTCCTGTGATGAACATCTCAAACTCTTCAAGATCAGAACTTCCCCTGTATGGTTTGGGGTGAGGTAGTTTTATTCCTGCCTTTGCAAAGGCAGATTTCTCAGCACTCACATGTCGATTCTCATGGAGTGTGTTGTGCACCTTCATTGCTATTCCATCTGTATGATCAGGATGGTCATTAAAGTTAGTTGGCTGACGACTAGCTTCTGTGAGTGGTACCAATTGGTACCTCCCTGGTATGCCCCATATACTTGGGGCTCATTGTGGAGCATCTGTGTCAGGCTCAGCTGGAGCCTGACGTGTTCCTTGTATAGCTGGCAGGATTACACACATATCGCCAGCTAATTTGGCATGTGAAACTCATGCATACAAGTTGTATTTGTTACGTGCTATCTGAGCAGCATGTACCACTTCCTCTACTTCAGGTCCATCAACCTGAGGAAATTGTGTGGCTACTGCTTGGTCTGCCAGTTCTACACTCAATTCTAGAGCGCAGTGACACCTTTGGGCAGCCTTTCATTCAGCTTCAGCCCAAAGGTCTGCTTGCTCTGCAACCACATCTTGCATTTCTGCAATACTAATCTCGGTGATATCATCATCCGATTGAATTTTTCCAGTGACAATTTCTAAGAGGGACTGTCTGTCCTTCATTCTATCTCATGGCACTTTATGTGTCACCCCTCAATCAGACCGATTGTCATCAGCCTGAGTTCATTTCCAAACTCTGGGCATTTCTTCAGGGGGGTCCATTCCCCTTTGAGGTCATTGATCATCCTCATCATTGTTACGATCTCTATTGGGATTGTTTCCATGCAGGGCCTTTTTCCCTTTCATTCACATGCATTGCTTCACACATAGTTCTTCTATGAGCTTTCTCAGTTGTTCATCACATCTGATCATCATATCAGCAGCCATATTGGCTGCTTTTGCAGCTTTAGCTGCTTGTTCATTCCTTTTGTGAGTGAACAATATTGCTTGATGGGTGTCATCCATCTCACACAGGATTTCCTGCATGAGTTCAACCTTGAGGAAATATTCTGTTGAATAGCCTCATTCTGAGGCTTGTCTTCTGGGGCTTACGTGCCAAAATATTATCGTTTTGCTAGAGTTGCTTGCATCATTCTGTTGCCTGGGTTTTAATTCAGACGTTCCTTGCCTAGTCTCTCATGCAGGTGTCATACTCACACATCTAGGTGAAGTTATTCCTTCCTGAATGGGGCCATGCTTGTCATGCACTGGTGCACAATGATGTGAAGGGTTTAAAACCCTCTGCCTCCATTCTATCAGAACCAGATGACTGGTTCCGATTGGTGCTGCCTGGCTGTGTCCCAGGCACACTGGCAGATGTTGATGTCATTGATGCTTCTTTCAAAGCATCCTTCAGATCACCGTCTGTGATCTCATTCACATCAGCTTTGCTCAACAGTTGGCTCATCTGGCTCCTGGTTCTAACCTGGAGTCTCAATGTCATTTCAACAAGCAACTTTTGCTTCCTTATCTAGCAAACTTTATTGTTTGCTTATCTGCTCTTTTAGATCTAGCTTAAGCTAGTTATTGGAGTTCAAAAAAAATGTAAAGGTTTTTACACTTAGATTGTGGTTATCACACAAGCTCAAAGAATCATTCCAAACAGTTCTATTAAGCAGCATGTGATGGTTTACAATCTAGTGGTGAAGAACTTAAGGTTCTTCCCATGCTATAATATACTATAGTTGTGGACACATGTGTCCACAACTGCAGCATAGACATAGTCTATGCATATATTCCACTACATGTACTTATATACTAATATATAATATATATATATATTAAGGGAATTATAATTCCCTTACACTCACACCTGCACATTACTCCTGATGGAACACATTGAGTGGGACACTTGCATTAACCTTCCAGATACCTGGAAGTCTCGGATCTGTTTTATATTTCCATTTCCAAGGCATCTCAGAAGCTGTAGGCATGTTAGTCATTACATAAGAGGGTGGTTGGCTGCATTTGTGAACTGAACAAGTCAGAAGCCTGCCAATGACACAAAGATAACACTTAGAATACCATCACTGGGGATGGGGTCATCAAAATATCTTTATAATACTTGATAAATACCATATATACAATTTGTGTACCATTGAGGGAGTCCCAGTTCTATTTCACAGCTGCCCATCATCTGAAGAAGCCAGCAGCTCACCTTGGACCAGCACCGTATTGCAGTTCAAAGCAATTTATCTGTGCTTAACCATGTTGGGGAAGATGTAGTGAGACATCTCAGCTACAACTTTCATCAATTGGCAAAGTGGTCAAACAAGAGTGGCTGATGAGAGATGCAAAAAAGGTACCCCCAGAAAGCAGGTAGTTTGCTCCAAGCCCCTTCTCCAAAGGGAAAACAGAGTTAATGGAGTCTGAACTGGGGAATAGGCTTGCACCGAACCTAGGAGGAAGTTGATACGACTGGGCAATAATATTCAAGCCCTGATGAGGTGTCATGCTCATGAGAAGACTGGGTTAGCGCGACACATCGTCAGGGCTTGAATATTATTGCCCAGTGGTCGTACACCACTTCTCATCAAAGTGTCTTGCAGGGTTTGATCCTGTTTCTTGCAGGTGTTATTCCCACCTTATTTTTTACTATAATATTGCTATATTGTATATTTAGCATGCTTTAGGGTACACTGGGTTGTCAAGGACCAAGGCTAAATCTAATGTTTTAAATCTGGCCTCCCAAAAATTTGAAACAAATAAGGTTTGGTGCCCTACAGGGCAGAAAAAAGTATGGGGACTTCAGGAGACTCTCCTTACATGTTTTTAGACTAGTTTGGGCCAGTATGAAGTCAACGGAAGCAGGGAATCCATCTGAACTAGTGATGGATGCAGTTCAGTTCCAGTTCAGTTCAATGAACTGAACTGTGAGCCAGGTCTGGTTGAAATCACTGGACCAGCTCAGATTGATAACCAGTTCAAAAGTGCCGGCTAGCTGGCACCCATGTGATGTGTCACAGGCGACTGTGCCACATCTGCGTGGCCACCCACCACCACCACCACCACCACCACTCGTCCCCACCCCACCACCACCACCGCTGACAACACCACCACCACCCTAGGCTACCCACCACCACACACCACCACCAGCACCACACCCCACTGCCATCAATCTACGCAGCCCCAATGCTGCCCCCATTGTGGCCCCAATGCCCTGCTGCCATCATGGCCCTCACACCCCACACTTATCGTGGCCCCAACACCACTGCCATTGCTGTTGCCGCTGCCATTGCCACCCTAATGCTTCCTCCATCACCACCCACATGCTCTGCCCTCATCGCTGCCCCCATGCCCCACACCCTGCCCCCATTGTGGCCCCCACACCCCACCCCCATCCCTCTGTGTGGCCCCAACACTGCCCCCATCGCAGCCCCCCACCACCATCGACCCCCATCCTGCTGCCACACTCCACTACTGTGCCACCACCACCACACCCACACCCTGTGATTTTTAGAGTAGTTAATCCAATTATTATCAATTTTAACATTTGAACCAGTTCAGAACTGACTTGTGAGCTGAACTGACAGTGAACTGAGCTATGAGCTGGTAACCAGCAAATTGTCAGTTCAGTTCATGAACTGAACTGAACTGAACTGAATTGAACTGTGTCCATCACTAATATTCTGAACCAACTGCTGGTCAACCTTATTTCAAACACCACCTAGTTTACTCATTTCACTGGCCCATTCACCAATATCTCCAATGTGTGATTTATTTACGTTCTAAAGCTTGTCAGGTATTTCATGTTTATTTCAGTGCTTCTCACCTATCTGTAATTTGTAAAGATAGGGTAAAGCTGACTCTCCACATGCAATCCACATCATCTGTAGCTCCACTCCAAGGCTTGCGCCAAGCCTAACTTCCTCCTCAATAAAGTGTGAAATACCCATGCGTTCGAGAATCGGCCATGGCCACTGACCACAGTCGATGGCCACAGTCAGAGGCTATGGTTGAATATTACTAAGCCTTCTCAGCTGTGTAATCTGTGGGTGGTGGTCCATAACTTGCTAAGCCCTGTCAGTTATGTAGGTCTGTGGGCAACACGAACACGTCCACATTGGTACATTAGATTTTGTTGTTTCTGTCGGTCTAATGCCACCACTGTCTTTCTCATTCTCTCCTTCTCCTTTGTTTGTTTGTTCACCTCTTAACCTTTTTATGCTTTAATTGTGGTTTAGAGTTTATTTACACCAGTCTAATCAGTGGGAGTCAATCGGCTTATTGGCACTTCCGGGGACCATCGTCCCCTTGCCCTGAGATGTCTGCCTCTAAGGCCTTCTCAGTTCGAGGCCCTTGCCTCACCACTCACATTGACCACTGTTGATGTCATAGCCTGTGCATCGACAGCCCCAGAGCAGTCCGCAGGGCATCATTACACTGTACAGCCTCATGTCACTGTGTCTCACCTTGGAGACACAGTTTTTCCTTCTCTTATATACCTTAGTGGGACAATCCAGATGCCACCCTGCTGTAGCACTCTGACCACTCCCACTAGGTATGACTCTTTCTCATCTCCAATGTAGCGCTCTGACCATTCCCACTAGCTCTTTTTCATCTTGAATACCGTACTCTGCACTTTCATCATTCCTCAATGTCAACAGAACATGCCAATGTGGACCAACCAGAAACAATCCCAGAGTCCACAGAAACGTCCCCTGTTTTGGAACAACACCTCACAGCTCAGTGTGCAGAGTTCCTTACGTGATTTAGAAGTGGAGAGATTGACAGAGGAGACGCAACAGTCGGACTTGTTGGACTTATTGGACAATCCAAAATCTGTACAGGACAACTCAGATCTGATTCAATTAAGTCCTACTTGCATATCCTTGACACAGATGAGCAAGACAGAAGTCTCACCATTGATGTGTTCTGAAAGGAAAGTGAACCAAATCGTGCTGATGAACAAGAACGAGAATCTCAGCCTGAAAGAGATACAGGAGAAAAGGGCAGAAGAGAACAGAAAGGGGTCAGATCACGTACACAACTCGTATGGAGGAGGGAAGAGTCAAGCGATGATGAATTTGATGACCTGGACAAATCGGTGCATGACACGACAGATCTCCCATGGGAAATTAATCAATCATTGGGGCCCTCACGACTCGCTCAGAGCTTCAACAGACACAGATGCTCCTCAAAAGATTCTCCCAAGACTACAGAGTAGTCAAGACGTCCATCCTCATATCAGACGAGCACCCTGAGTTCCCCAATTCAGAATGGGACAACATTATTAGAGGCAGGCCCATCGACCTCCATAAGGTGCTTTCCACAATGTATGTCGTTGGAGCAGATTCAAAGCAAGTTGAGCACATTGGAGCACTCGAACTGTGCATCGGAGCTTCTGCACCTGTTAGAAAAGTTATCTCACAGGGAGAATGGGGACTGGCATGGGACAGAGCTTGCGAAGCCCTCATTTTTGTTTCCCCCACAGATTTACAGAATTATTCAAATATGGGGCTTACATCCATAGGATGTTCAGAGCCTTTCAAACCTGTTTCCATGACAGGGTCATCCTCTTTGATCAAGCAGCATGCACACGAGCCGCCTACAGGAAGGACATACTCTTGTCCAATTTCTCACAGTTTGAAGATCTCAAAGTCATGCACACCAGTCCCATGGGGTCAGGTTTCCCATCCAGTGATGCAAGCGGTTCCACCAAATCCCTCTCGAAGGTCAATGAAGTCTGCCGTAGATTTAACACGGAAAACGGCTGCCCAAACAGCTCAAAGAAATGCAGGTATCAGCACATCTGCTCCTCTTGCAAGCAACCAGGACACATCATTGACAGGTGCATGAAAAAGGTGCACACAAACTGAAATGGGACTTGCAGCCAAGAGACCTCAATGGGCACAAGATTTCTTATGGGAAAATCATGAGGTTGGAGAGCGCACCACCAGTTCCTTGCCCTCCCCAAAACGAACTTGATAACAGTATCGGTCTGAAAACTATCTTCGATCACCCTTAGCTTTTCAAAATTGTAACTCCTATCAATGTTGATCTTTTCAAACATTTACTTTGCTCTCATCCCAACCAAGCCTTTGTACAATCAGTGTGTAGAGGACTACGAGAAGGTTTCTGGCCTTGGGCGGACACAGATAGAGAAGGTTACCCGACAACATGGGACAATTCCACTCGTCCCATTCCTGATCCTGCTCACCACCAATTCTTGCGAGATCAGCGAGACATTGAAATTTTGCTTGGCCAATACTCGGAATCCTTTGGGACAGCTCCTTCACCAGGCATGTACAGGATGCCTCTAGGAGTTGTGCCGAAACCCCATTCAGACAAGCTTCATCTTATCAATGACCGCAGTGCAGGAAAATTCTCGTGCAATTCAATGATTCCAAAAGATGCTGGAACCATCAAGCTTGATGGGATGAGGAGCTTTGGTAAAGCACTTTGTCATGCCCACAAAGTTCACGGTAGTACACCCATCATCCTTTGGAAATCAGATGTGTCTCGTGCCTATCGTTTAATCCCTATGCATCCTCTGTGGCAGTTGCAGCAAATTGTTACCATTGATGGCAACTGACACGTCAATCGTTGCAACTTCTTTAGTGGACGGGCAGGCTGCCGTCTTTTTTCCACTCTCATGTCCCTAGTCCTATGGATCGCTGAGCATGTAATTAAGCTACGTGATCTCCTTGCTTACATTGACGATAATTTCTCCTGGGAACTCGCTCATAGAACTCTTTTTTACCAACCATGCAACAAATTCTTCCCTGAGAAGCAAGCACGTCTGCTCACTCTTTGGGATGACCTTTGCATTCCTCATGAAGAGCGCAAGCAAGAATTTGGTGCTCAATTAAAGATTATTGGCTATTTTGTAGATGCCGACCTGATGCAGATTAGGATGGATAGCTCTAGTAAGTCTAACTTACTTTGTGCTGTTTGCTCTTTCTGCACCAATAGGCACAAACATCACCACTCTCTACAAGATTTCCAGCATATGGCTGGATGGATCAACTGGGGGCTCAACGTAGAACCACACCTTCGACCTGGTCTGGCATTGATGTATGAAAAAATGTCCAGTAAAGAATAGCCGCACCAGCTTTTGTGGATTAGTCGTCGCATCACCAATGACCTCATGTGGCCAGCTAACCATTTTGCTCCAGGCAATGGCATTTATTTTCTCAATGTGATTGCCTGGGGGCCCTACGATGCTGATTGCATTTTCTACACTGACGCTTCTGCAGTTGGCTTTGGCATTTGGGCCCCTTCTGCTGGTATTGGTTTTTACTCCAACTTACCTTACCCCGCCCACACCAACACCATCTTCTTCTTTGAAGCTTTCACTATCGTCTGTGCACTCCAGATCGCATCTATTTCAGTCCCAGTACCTCACCATGTTGCTATTTTCTCCAACAACAACTCCGTTGAAATGTTTAACACCATGCATGCTACCAGCCCCTATAACGCCCTTTTGAGAACTGCCGTCGACATTCTTATCCATCACAACATTGATCTACGTGTTTTTCACATTGCGGCCAGAAGAACACTATTGGAGATGTGCTATCCCGTCACTGCTTCACTTTCTTACATCAATCCTTCCCTCACATCTTGATTGTGCCCTTTGCACCTCCTGCCATGCTGCTGGAGGTGCTAGGAGCATGATCTCCTCAGGATTGCTGTCCAGACAACCCAAGTGCAATGTCTGGACATGCGAGAAACTTGTTTGCATGCCTGCTTATGCTTTGGGTCATGCGCTTGCTCCCTCTTCCAACATCACATATTTGTCTGCTCTCAATTCTTATCTTAACTTCTGTAAAACTCACAATTTCCCTGTTGACCCCACCGAAGATTCACTTAGCTTTTTCACCGTCTATATGTGCTACCATATAAAACCAGCTTCAGTCGACTCATATCTCTCTGGGATCCAAAGCCAACTCAAAGTCTACTTTCCAAACATCAGACAAGTGTGTCACTCTCGTCTTGTCGCCAAAACTTTGCAAGGCTGCAAACGCAATTGTGGCTCTGAGGTGAAATGCAAGCACCCCTTAGAACCCGATGATATTCAAGTCTTGACACACACATACGGTTCATTGCACCTGCATGACGATCTTTTGTTCCTAGCACAAGTCACTTCCAGGTTCTCAGCCCTGAATTGACTTGGAGAACTAGTTTGGCTGGACTCAAAAAAATTACAGTCTTATCGCGTAGTTCCTATGCGCCACACCGTTCGCTGGTTCAGTAGCGCATATGGTTATTTTCTTCCCGGTCACAAAGCTGATCTCTTTTTTGAAGGGAACCATCTTATTCTACAGAAAGTGAACTCCCCCATTGACCCATACGATTGTTTTGTCTCCTACTTGCGTTCCCAAGATCGCAAGTTTCCCAGGAGACCTGAACTCTGGCTCAGACTCGACGGCTCCATTCCCACACGGAGCTGGTTCCTAGCTCATTTCCGTCAGCATTTCCCTCCTGACGTCACTGGGCAGTCCATTCATACTGGTGGTGCCACTGCCTTAGCCCTCGCTGGAGTTCCCAATGATTGTATCCAAGCTGCTGGCCAATGGTCCTCAGATGCTTTTGAGGCATACTTTGGGGGAAACCTGTCCTTCAAGATGTTCGCCCTGCCTCCTAAAATTAAAAATTAAAAGATTAAAAATTAAAAATGCTACATGATGTGCTTTTCTTTTACTTCTCTTGGTGTCCTATGTATACTTACTTGTATTTCTACTATAACATCCTTTTCACTCTCCTCACCACTCCCACCTTTAGGTCTTTTACGGCTTTCAGCTTATGCTATGAGCAGCAGTTCTGCCTCTTCCGAGAGATGGCACTGCTTTTGTGCCTAAACTAAGCACCACCAGACCTTCCTAACTGATTAGATAATAGGAAGTGGACCATACACTTCTGTAAAAATGGTGACTTCGTGACTGGATGGCTATGGCTCAGCCAAGTATGGCACGTTGAGACAAACACATGTGGGAGGAAATAGCTCTATGGGTGCTATCGGTGTATTAGACAGTGTATTATCTACTGTAGAACACATTACATACCAATACGGAGTGGCCCTCCATGTGCGAAGAAGGTTGGGAGAAGGGCTGCAAGGTCAGGTTTATTCGGCATGCTTGGATCTTAATGCCACACAACGTTCTTCAGCTCTGACCAGCATGCTTGAGTTGTAGCATTGTCCATATCGAGAGCTAGTTTCAGGAATTTGTGAATGGTGGCGGGCAGGCACTGGGGAGGATTATAGGACTTCGAACATTGGGTGAAGTCGATATGTTCTTTGAGGTGTCGAAGCAAGTTGATACAAGTAGAGATGGCGGATCAACTTGCTTCGAAGCTCAGAGAGTGCCGGGTTGTCTCCACATATCTTGAGCATATGACCTAGCGTTTCCATCGCGGCAGCTGGTCGCGGCGTCGTCACTGGTAGACGCAGTGTTAGATGGGCTGACCAACTGTGGGTGTTGGTGGTGCTAGCTTACATCAGGCCACGGCCCAGACCGTGGCCGATTGACCGTGGCCAGCGACCACGGCCGGGAGTGCCGGTATTAGTGAATAAAGTTCAAGTCGGTGTTCAAATTATATTCAGATTTATTTTTTATTTTTATTTGGTTTTTCACATAGGAAGTTGATATGACCACTGGGTACGAGTGTACTAAAGTACCTGGTACTTCAATCCTACATCCTGCTGTCGAAACCCACAGCAAAACATGATATCCCCTATTGAAATTAAGGGCAGGAATGATCTTGAGTGTACTTATGATGTTGCCAACGACAACAGTGCCCGTGCTGCCTACTTATTTTCTTTTCTATCTTTTCTATCCTTCCCAGAGTCATCCTTTCTTTTTCCTTTTGATTTTTTCTTCCCCTTGCCCGTCTTTCCTTTTTCATCTGAACTAGAACCAATATCTTCGGAGGTTTCTATATTTTCACCGCCACGGTGGCCCTCCATATGATCACTCCACGAGTCGCTCGAGGCCTCCTTTCCGTAAGAACCTCGTGGACCTGCCCTACTCTGCCGTCCCTTCATGATCACCATTTCCTTAAGCCAAGTGTTCTCTCGCCTTAAGTTTGTTGCTTCTTTCTCCAGTTCCTCCGCCCGACTTGTAAGGTCTGAGACGGTCCGTTCAAGATTCAAGGACTTTTGTTTCTTCTTGATTCTAAAGCGCGCTAAACGGAGGGAATGAGCCAGAATTTATATTGGATGGATGAGATAATGGCATTAAGACACGCGATCAAACGAACCAGACGCGGCCGTATTTCGTTGTCTCTTATCTTCTAAAATTGCAGCTTCGTCTGTATCGACCAGAGTATGATCGTTAGAAGTGGTCGCAGGCTCACGACCTTGCAATGGCGAATGTATTGAAGAGTTGAGTGGGTGGGAACCTCCCCTAGACGCGTCCAGATTGGGAACTTGTCGCTGTGATAGAGAGTTCATAACTCCGCCGGCTAACGGCATATTAGATGCAGATTGTTGAGAGAAAAAAGGCCATATAGCAGGTTGATATTGGTATTGCTGCGTGATGGGATGTGCGCTTGGGGAGCTAGTGAATAATTCTCCACCATGCATGTGAATATCAGACGCATATATAGCTTCTGACGATGAGGAAAATTGTCCTGAAAAACTCGGAGCATTGGAACCAACTGCCTGTTGCGAGGGAATCACGGAGGTAGGGGAGAAAGTGTCAATGGAATCCTGAAAGTTAGTCATAGTGCTCGAAGTAGGTGTTGATTGTGCATTATCGACAGAGTGCATTTGCTGATGAGGGGGTCTTGATCCAGTTCGTCTGCCACTATTGGAAGAGGTAGCTTCCATGAAGGAGGACGGGAACACCGCCTAGCGAACAAGGTCCTCCCTCAAACCCTGGCGTGGAAGCATCAAAGCATAGGGCATGTTGTGGACCAGTAGTATTCGCAATACCGGCATACGATTGCGCAAGTCCATGAATAACAAATCACGCTACGTCTCGTCACAAATGTCACGTCACACTCCTCATCAATCAAGTCACTGACTGTTTTGCTTTCATCCATTCTCAGGTTCGATACATTACAAAAATTCTTTTGGTTTCTTCACCGGATCACCTCCAGCCTGATCATACACCAAACCCGCTACCCTGAATGCTAATTCTATCGACCAATCGTCAGTAGTCCATCCATTGCACATATTGAACACTCACCATCGGCTTGAGGGCGAAGTGTTGCTTCAGCATAAACTCGGACTACATCTTCCGTTCCACTCGGCCTGACGAAGGATCTTCCTCCGTCGTACTTTCTAACGAGATCGTCAAGTTTCTGTTGCAATCCAGGAGGATTCGTCAATCTTCGTTCTGCATCTTCCGTTTGAAAAATGTTTCTATCCTTGACGACCACCTTGACAAGTCGATTGGGCATGTCTGTATAGATGGAATCCCATTCGTAGCCGCTGTAACCCTTGTGGGCTAAAACTACCTCGACGAGAAGCATGTCAGAAAGAGCATCACCGACAGTTTGATTGATGAGGTCTGCGAGGTTGATGAGCTGCTGGAGATAAGTGGATTGCGCAGGTGTCGTCGGTTGATGCGTGACCAGCTGGTCAATAGCGGACGGCGAGAACAAAACTGTGCCATGACCGTTCGCCTCAAAGTAAACACCAATGGAGTACCTTTCTGCGGCGTGGTGAAGATTCTTGACACCAGTTTTAACACATTGCACCGGCAGTCTCTACAAGCCAAGTCAACTTTCAACATTATAGCACATGAATAAAAACGCACATCTGAGAGGTATTTAGTGGAGCTTCCATTGGCGTATGCAGTTTGAACAACGCCCACTTCGAGTTGTCCTTCGAGGCCAGCGGCTTTCACTAGTTCGACAATGAAATTGGCGACGAGAGCGGCAATTTTATCGCCGTCCAGCATATGAAATTGACTACGTTCATCCAAATAATAGTATATTATGCGATCAGCGTCACCATCGTAACTGCAGGCTCGTTGACCCGGTTGAAGGATTGACGACATGGTCGGAGGAAGGCGTTGGGATGTCTTGACATAGTCTGCACCACATGCGTTGTTTAGGGTCCCCAGCGTCTCTACAGCATTGTTGTGGGGAATTAGCTCCAGTGTTGAACCGAGGTATTTAATCATGTTCTTGACTGCAAAATAACCTACTCCGTTCGCACAGTCGACGACCAGAGGCTTAAACGATCGTTTACCAGGCTGAATTGGACGTTAGTGAAGATGCAAGCAGTAAGAAGAAACATAACTTTACAAGAAGCTTTATGAATGCATTGCTGAGTTTTTCATAGTAACCTTCTTCGGTATCTTGCCCGTAGGCCTCCTTCGTAGCACGGGTGTTTACGCAGCGAACGAGATAATGAAGAATAGGTGTGGTTTGCACTCCTTCATTCCTACCTTCTGCACCCATAGCCTTCAAGCCATCCTCAAGTGCGGCAACAAGAGAAGGTCCCGATGGCCTTGTGTCACGCGCATATATGACGCGAGCCGGATAGGAAAGGTCTATTTTCTGAAGGACAACCAGATCCAAGACAGACTGCACGAAATCGGAAGTGGTGGGCGCATTGGACAAGGTAGTCGCCAAGGTCTCCCAAGAGGTTTCTAGCATTTCACCCCGTGGATCTACGAGTTTCACACCATTGTCCTATCAGACGTATTTTAGACAATACCATGATCTCGCATCCGAAGTACGCCTACTGGCTCTGGATTATGCGATGCTGTGACCATGACACCTATGGTCTTGCCTTCAAGCCGCTTGCTTCGGAGAGCGGCCAAGACTCCAACGCGAAAGAGAACTGAATCTAAAACACTGGCTCTGATGGCAGTTCACTGAGTGTTTGATCTAATCAAGGAGAAATAAGTAAACGTACTCTGTTCGGAAACCAGCCGTGCCATATGTGAACTGTACATGGCTGGGTTTTTCATGGAGGACCGAGAAGTGGGAGATCTTGTCGATTGGAAGGGATTTCATGTACGGAGGTCCTGTTAAAAGATCGAAAGAGATTGAAACTACTAGATGAGGTTCAGTCCGGGTTTTGTGCTGCAGCCTGGCGCTTGTGCAACGCCCACAGATCGGCGTACTCAGTTCGATTTCCGCGTTTCTACTCCTCATTGATCATGGCGGATAAGAAGCAGCGTCTCGTATTGTCAATATTAGATTTCTTAGCAGCGTCAATGAACGATGGCAGCGTAAAGGAGGAGGATAAAGAAGGCCTTGAAGTTGCAGGTTTGTGCTCAAGGTTCGTGTCTGATTACTGAGCGCTCATTGCCACCTATGCTTCAGCTCAGTCCATAGGGGAGGCTTTCGGTGTTGACCCTTTGGACCCCCAGCAACGGGGAAGGCTCAGTGTGACACCGGCTGATCTGCAGTCCATCTTTGATGTTTATCTGAAAACTCGCGATAAAGTTTCATCCGAGGCGTCTCTTCCTCAGCTACAAGCCTCAGCCACTGACAAAGTTCAGGCTGAAAAGCTTAAACAAACCGGCAACTCATTAATGTCCAAGAAGGAATATTCACAAGCGATCCATATGTACACTGAGGCCATTCTGCTCGATGCAACCAACCCTGTCTATTATTCTAACCGTGCGGCTGCACACTCATCTTTGGGAGATCATCAGAAGGCCATTGATGATGCAGAAAAAGCTATCGAAGTGGATCCGATATTCGTCAAAGCATTTTCGCGGTTGGGGTAAGAGCTTCTGTTTCGAAGACATATAATACCTAGCTCTAATGCCACCTTGTTCTCCAGACATGCGCATTACTCGCTAGGCGATTTCGTATCTGCGTCCTCGGCGTTCCAGCGAGGATTGGCCTTGGAGCCGGAGAACGCTAACCTCAGATCTGGGCTTGACCAGGCGGACGCTCGCATTCGTGCTGATTCTCCTCCGCCAGTCGTCGAGGATGAAGTTTCCACAAGTACAAGGTCTTCAACTGGGGCGAGTGGTATGCCGGACCTTTCAGGAATGGCCAACATGTTAGGTGGGATGGGAGGGGGAGCCAGTGGCATGCCTGATATTGCTAGCATAATGAGCAATCCTGCCATTATGCAGATGGCACAAAACATGATGGCCAACGGTGGGATGGATCGTTTGATGCAGAATCCAGCACTTGCGAACATGGTACGTTTCCTGTCAGTGAAAAATACGCTATCCCTAACATCGGTGGTAATAGATGAACCGAGTACAGTCGGGAGGCGGCATGCCCTCCATGCAGGAGCTTATGAGCGACCCGAGCCTCAGAGACCTGTGAGCCAGGACATGGTTTTCTCTTTAATAATGCTAAAACACGCTATAGGGCGAGTTCCTTAGGAGGCGGTGTAGGTGCCGGTCAACCACCACCATAAATGGCTCATCAGAAAGCAGGTAAGGACTAGCACCGAAAGATAGATGGGGTATGCTCAAACACGTACGAATTGAACTTGAGAATTCCAAGTGGAAATTTTCAATCATCGTTGAACACAGGATGATTACCGGTAGTTGAAATTCCATGTTTAAACCCCATTCACACATAAACATAGTCAGGATATGATAACGACACTAGAACCTAATCAAGATAGATTTAGGTCAGGATATCCGTTATAGTAACCGTAAGGGGAGAACACGAGCAATAAAAAGATAGAATATTAGTACGGATAATCAAATCAGCTTGCAGGTGACGCATAAGAATGCGGCATTTTACTCGACTCTAATCCTATCTCGTGACAAACAGTAACGTTTTAGGTCGTCTTTTGTTTCTTCCTCGGTTTTTCCAGGTCAATCTCTTCATCATCCTCATCCTCATCGTCTTCAGAGTCATCGTCAAATTCCAAACCATCTCCTGCTGTGCCAGTGAAATAATCGATTGCTTCAGGGAACAAGTCAGTGGCGATCGCCATGCCGATCTAGTTGAGGAGTCAGAAACTGGTCACGAAAAAGTAAATAGCGAGTCAGGCCGGCATACATCAAATGGGTCGTCGGCATATTCAAAGTAATTGAAGAAACTGCCGGGTTCAGCGGGCATATCATCTGAATCTTCGCCTGATACGCGAGGATATAGTTTGGTAAGATGTTTAGGGTCGTCTTTCCAGTTAATTATAATTTTTTGAGGGGCTACGTTTTGTTCCCAATTGAATAAGAGCATAGAGTTGGTAATACCATCTGCAACTGGTGTTTCGTCGGGCGTCGGCGTCGCAAGATATTTGTACTCCTTTGTAAGGACTTCATCGCTGAAGTACGGGTTAGGCTTAAAGTGCTATCAAAGTATGTGAGGTGAAACTTTCGACTAGTGAGATTAAAACAGAATGAAACATACAAATTCAAGCGTGAAGCATCGCGGCTCGGTTGTGTCGCGTACTACCCAAATGTCGTGCAGAAAAGAGAGAGCATCTTGGTCTTGTTGATGCTGCAAGTGAAGAGCAGTACCACCCATGTTATTCAACGCCTGCGGCCAAAATTTAGGTATCGACTGCAAAACGGCGCGACGTCTGAGGAAGAATGGTTCAAGATACATCTGAGCCCGTCTCTCTGTACCATAGAAGAATTAGTACCGTAAATGTCACGCTCAAAGAGGATGTTGATGGGCATACCGAGCACCAACTCCGCTGCTGCCATCTCTCTGCTAAGCTCGGTAAGTTTAAGAGCATCTGCCTCGCTGAGCTCGATATCAGCAGAGGTGCCATTCTTGGATACTTCGGCGCCAGGAGATGCACGTTTTTTGCTCGGTGACATGTAAAAACACAAAACCTGAGGAAACGAAAGGAGCAAGTGATGAGAAATTTGGATTCCACACTCCGACGTCTCCCACGCACCAAAGTAACTGCATTGTAACTTATGTAAGATATTTAATTAGATAGCATTCAATCCACGCGCTTCTTTATGCTACCCATCTCCACCTCCTCCAACCTGCTATTGGCCCTTTTTCGTTTGACATCGTTGGCCAACACATCACCGGGAATACCCAACCGTCCTAGCCCTTTGCGTCCAGATCTGAAACCTGGGCCGTTATAATAAATAGCCTCAGTTTGTGGGTTTAAACGAGGCCATGAGACGTATTCAACACCGTGCATGAAGATATAGCTCAATGAGAGCAAAATAAGGCTGACCCAGATTGAGAAATAGTAGATAAGTGAGTAATCTGGTAAATATGACATTAGAACAGTACCCGTAATATGGTGCAAACTTACCAGATGCGCGAGGCAGGGTAAGACCCGCAAAGACCATAAATATAGAAAAGGAGAATATGTAGGGCATCTACATTTTTCAGCAAACCCAATACGAGGTGGCTAATAGAAGAAGCTTACCGATCGAACGACAAATGGTCTGCTGTCGACGAGTAACGACAGACCAGACCCTTTACTAGGAACCCAAGACCCGGTAAACACATCGAATGCATCCTTTGAAGAGTGAGTAACATTTCAGGTTCTCAACAAACATATCTAACCTGTCTGGCGCCATCAAAATAATTATTCTTTAGATATCGCATGCAGGAGTTGACGCCGTCCTGAAAAAGCCCTTTAAAAGTCCTTTTACCCGTACGGGTAAAGTCTGTTTTGAGCGCCCCTGTGCCGCTGTACGCCCGTGAGATAGAATCTGCGTGATCAGCCCACACTGCAAGGCATTGAGTTTGTCGGTAACATACCCATCCACTCGACTCACTATTGCGATATTTATTCAAGAACGCCTGGAAGTCATCCACAGTCTCCGATTCCAGAAGAATGCCTTCTGCTCTGAGTTGTTGTGTAAGAGTCCATTTCGCTATAGCAGACTGCACGACATTGGTCCTGTCTAGATTATCCATGCAATTGGTGCGCACGACACCAGTTTGGAGCTGTCTGGGCGCGGTGGTTGGCGCGCCATCGTGGAAATATCTGCACAAAACGGACAATATCAGCAAGAAGGGCTTTAGAAATCAATGTGCTTGATATATCGCGCACCCTTTATTTATAAGATCACCCTTAATCTTATTTATTAACAAATCGATGCGATTCCTTTTTTTACACTCTTCGTGGAAGTCGAAATAATCGTAATGCACTTCAGGTGCATTAATCTGAAAAGAATTAATTTGAAAGCCATAAGCATACAAAAGTTAAATGCTGACTTCATTGATATAGCGTTCGAAAGCGTCTTTGACAGGTTTTTCGTAGCCTTTTTGCCTGACCAGGTTAACGATATGTTGCGAGCCGTAATTCGTGATCTGATCTTCAAGATGCCGCCGCAAGGCGAGGATCTATTTGAAAAATTAATGCAACCAGAAGATACTCAGAAAGGTGTGTAATACGGTATTCTGGAGGTCCATTATTTGTAAGTCCGGTTTGTATCGCAAATTGTTTATTTCTGCCCAGAACACAGGCACACTTCCGCGCGTTTGGACAAAGCTAAATATTGAGGGTGTATCGCCTTGCTTTTGGGCCGACGAGTCACCAACGATGACGATTTGCTCAGTCTCGTTGAAATTTGCCACATGGCCCTCCTCGTCTATGCCACGAGTGAAATATCTCGTTCCGGCCCGGTAACGCGAGCGACGGCTAATCAATGCAAAGCGAAATGGGCGTGACTTGATTGAGGTGTCACAAATGTCAAAAGCTTTCGAACACAAAAGTCAAGAAAGTGAAATAAGTGAAGAACCGATGACTGACTTCCATATATCACTGGGAGAATGAATCGACCGAGCTGTGACACGATGCTTGTCAGTTCTAAGTAGAAGATGTGTTAAATCTGCGCTAACATCTTGATCAGGAGAGGATAACGTGATATCTATGAAGCGAGAATGAAGAAACCTAAGGTGTGTCAGCAAGAACTTACCAAAAACGACCTCGTACGTACTTGTTCCAAAAAAAGCGGTCATCAGCCTTAATCACCCATGTCAATTTATAAATAAGTAGGCTCTTCAGAATACGTACAGTCTGCCATAGCGTCTTTCCAACATCCTGATCACAAGGAAGACGGTGCGCCTGAATTCTACGGGTTAAATCCCACGAATAACTGAACCAGAACGTCCCCCCGAAAAGGTGCATGCGGATAAGGGCTAACAGATGACTCTCTACAGGGTGTTGAATCGAAGGAGACGCGGCCAACGGAAGCACTTTAAAATCGGTAGCTCGAAACACTTCGTTCCCTAGGATGTCACCGTGAAATTCCCGGCCAGTTATGAGTACGATGAAATCAGCTAAAATAAGATATTATAGCAGTATATGAAGACATTCAGTTTGATGGCACGGAACAGAACATACAGGTTGTTAATGATAGCAGGCCCAAAATGCCATATACTGTGTTAGCGTGGCTGACGCGTTGCGGCTGAAATGTATTAGTTGCTAAAGGAAAATGATAGTGATCAAAAGGAAAAAAGGAGATAGGAGACTCCTGATACACTCAAGTGTTATATTCCCGGTAGAACGATTGATGGTTAAACAGGACGAATGGTCTTGCGGTTCGAATGTATAGAACTGATCGTTGACATATCTGTGCGAGGATGGAGTTATTCTGACAGACTTGTCACGGATGCTTACAGATTGAGGGATTCATGCAATTGTGTGCCGGTTGGCCGGATTCCCATCGCAGACATTGTTCAACGTTTGGGTGTTGGGTTGGCTCTTGATCACGTGATCTAATTTGCCTCCCAGTTACTGTAACTCCATGGAGAGAGATCAACCACTCAATTAATTGCAAAAATGAATAATGACCCATGAGATAAGTTTTCTGTCCCTGGGATGCTGTATCTGTCCTGGGTTGCCAGGATGTCCTAGCTTTTAGTTACAACTCAAGTACTGCTCTAAATTCTATAAACCAAGCACCTTTCAATAGCTATACATCAGGACATGATGGGAAAATTGTCTGAATTAAGATTGCAAGTATCCTTGCCTTAAAAATGACTTCGCATTGAGTGGGTAGTGTTGCCGTGGGTTTGGCTCGGTTCTGGCTAAACCGAGAGCCACTGAGTTTTAGCTGAACCAAGCTGGATTTTTCAAGCTGGCTGCACTTTCTCTAAATGGCTTGAATGAGTGTCTTTCTTTACATTGTATTTAATGTCCTAGAATAATTGTAATACATACAAAGAATTATATTCTGTAATAAAATACTCTTTAACTGCTCTTGGGAATAACCATGGGCTTCTCAAAGTATCACGGCTTGGCTTGTAGCCATTGGGATTGAAGCCGGCTTGTCCTGGGTTGGCTTGGCTCAGAGCCAAAACCAAGCCATGGCAACACTATGAGTGGGTACCTGCAGGCATGTGCTGCATGTTTTGCAGTGGCATTCATGAATCCTGTAAAAGGTGTTCACACTGATCAGACTGAGCCAATACTTTATATTGGTGTCTGCGGTTGGTGTAGTTACAGTCTAAAAGATTCTTCTTACATAATCTACTTGTGGACAACTGTATAGTTGTCCACTGTCTACAAGTGCCCCTAGTGGGTGGCTTCTATACTACAGCCCACAAGTCACCATGGTGACTTGTATATTTGAGATAGTAGCATATATGCTGCTATATATTTACATTCTTGAATCCTCTCCAACAAACCAAACCTCAGGAGGTTCAGGTGAAACTACACCAATGGAGGATCAGCGTGAATGGGTGCAAGCACAGTCACAGACAACTGCGCGGCTACTTCAATGGTGTTGTCGTAGTAGATGGAGTCAGGTAGCAGATGCAGGTGGTGGAATGGGCAGTGTGGAAGGTCCCATTGACAGCACATCCATATGTGCCTTTGAGCAGGGAGGTCCTCTGCTGTGTCCGTTGAGCAATGAATTGTTGTCAGATGTTGTTGGGTCTTCTCAAAAGCCTGGGGGACAGGAGGTCATAGGGTGGCAAAGACCGTTAAACGGCCCCTTCGCATGCATCAACCAGGCACTGTGCTGGTTCATTATGGCACAGCTTACTTTGCTTGTATGCAAAGTAGGGCTCTATGTTTACTAGAGCCCTGGTGGGGTCTTGTAAGGGAATTATAATTCCCTTAATATATATCTATCATTAATAGAAGTATAGAAGTATATAAAGAGTATTATAGATGCATAGGCTATGTCTATGCTATAGTTGTGTACATACATGTCCACAACTGTAATAGTTGTAGTGTGGGAAGAACCTTAGTCTTAGGTTCAGAACCACTTATATTGTAACCATCACACACCACTTTATAGAACTGTTTGGAATGGTTCTTTTGAGCTTGTGTGATAACCACATTTAACCTTTACACTTTTTTTGAACCCCAAGAACTAGCCTAGGCTAGATCTAAAAGCGAGCACATAGGCAAACCACATGGTTTGCTAGACAAAGAAGTAAGGAGTGCTTCTTGGAATGTCATTGAGACTTCAGGTTAGAACCAGGAGTCAGATGAGTCATCTGTTGATCGAAGCCAACGTGAACAAGATCGCAGACAGCGATCCGAATGATGCTTCGAAAGAAGCATCAGTGATGTCAACATCCAGTGTGCCTGGGACACAACCAGGCAGTGCCAATTGGAACCGATCAGCTGGTTCCAATAGAATAGATATGGAGGGTTTAAAATCCTCCACATTGTCGCACACTAGTGTGTGACAAGCATGGGACCAAGGCCCCATGCAAGAAGCAAAATCATCTAGATGTGCGAGTATGACACCCATATGAGACAATAGAAGAGGAACACCTGGGGTACAACCCAGGCAGCAGAGTGACACAAGCCACTCTAGCAAGACGATCGAAAATTGGCATGTAAGCCCCAAAAGACAAGCCTCAGAATGAGGCTATTTGACAGAGGAAGAATCTCTCGAAAATGAACTCATGCAGGAAATCCTGCCAGAGATGGCTGATACCCATCAACAAATATTGTTTGCTCACGAACAGAGTGAACAAGCAGCCACTATGGCTACTGAAATGCTAGTCAGATGTGATGAACGCCTGAGGGTTTGTAGAAGAACTATGTGTGAAACAATGCACACAAATAAAAGGGAAGAAAGACCTATGTGGAAACATTCACAATAGGGATTGTACAGATGAAGAGGGCAAACCACGACCACAAAGGGGAATGGATCCCCCTGAAGAGATACCTAGAGCTTGGAAATAAACTCAGGCAGACGACGATCATTCTGATTGGGGAGTGACGTGTAAAGCACCATGAGACAGAGTGAGGGATAGACAATCCCTCTTCAAAATTGTCACTGGACAAATTCAATTGGATGATGAAATCACTGAAATTAGCATTGCAGAAATGCAAGACGTGCTTGCAGAGCAAGCAGACCATTGGGCTGAAGCCAAATGAAAGGTGGCCAGAAGGCATTGCCACGCTCTAGAATTGAGCGTAGAATGGAGAACAAGCAGTTGCCACACAATATCCTCAGGTCGATGGACCTAAAGTAGATGAAGCAGTATGCACCGCTTGGATAGCGTGTAACAAATAAAACTCGTATGCATGAGTTTCAAATGCCAAATTAGCCACCGATACATGTGCGATTCCGGCAGTTACTAGAGGAATGCATCAGGCTCCAGCTGGACCTGATGCAGATGCTTCTCAGTGAGCCCCGAGTATATGGGGCATACCAGAGAGGTACCAATTGGTATCACTCACAGAAGTTAGTCATCAGCCAACTAACTTTAATGACTGTCCCGACCCTATGGATGGGATAGCAATGATGGTGCTCTTAGAACCCAGATTCATTCTCAGCTCTTTCCACTTTTCTCCGGCATATTCCGATTTGCATTTCCGACTTCCTCCACCTGTTTTTGCTTATATATTTAGTCATTTTCATCAAAGATCTACATCTTTGGTCTTACGTCCATATTTACTTTCTACCCCAATCCCATTTTCGCTCCATTTTGGATTTCCATGTTTATATCTCTCTGATTCGGATTATATCAATTCATTATATACGACTCCTCCATGTACTCATTAATCAGTTCGAATATTGACCCACCTTGACTCGATAACTTCTCACTTCCATTCCTAAGTCTCATCCAACTCTCTGATCTCGTCTGACTCCTCTGACATTCCAACATTCCGAAATACCAGGACACGAAGGATCCAAGAGGGTGCAACCTATAAGGTGAAGCCAACGTCCGTATGTATCAATTTCCGACCCCAATCCCGAACTCCGACAATTCTGATATCCGACGAGAAGAAATCCAGCTCATAACAGTATATTCGAACTAGAACTCTTGATCCATTCATTATGCCTTCTACCAGATCCCGTACTGTCACCGGAATCACAGACCCCAGATCTAACCTTCCGAATAACAAACCAGAAGACGACCCCGGTGACGACGACAACATCAACCACAATGAGGATGACGATGAGGATGAAGAAGATGAGGGGAAGGCTATGTTAAAAGCTTTAAAACAGATAGCCAAGCACATGGGAACTCCGAACAAAGGTCAAACCAGAAAAACCAAGCTCTGCGAACCCAACACCTTTGATGGATCGGATTCCCGAAAACTCCATTCCTTCCTCCTTCAATGCAAGCTCCACTTCCACGATCGTCCTCAGACCTTTTCCAGTGACGAAGTGAAAGTTACTTATGCTATCTCTTTTTTAAAAGGGATGGCTTTAGATTTTTTCGAGCCTGAACTCTTAGACAACGATGCCTTCCAAGACCCGCCCTGGCTTACAAACTATCAGGACTTCACAACGGTACTCCGAGAGAATTTTGGAGCTTACGATCCCATTGGCGATGCGGAAACCAAACTTGACAATCTCCGAATGTGCGACAACCAACGCATCACGAAGTTCATCGTAGAGTTCAACCGCCTAGCCACTAGAGTCAATTGGGGCGATGCCGCACTTCATAGGAGTTTTTATACTAAACTTCCTGATCGTATTAAAGATATTCTTGCAACCCAAGACAAAGCCGACATGCTTCTGGAACTCCGACAACTCGCGCAAACCATTGACAGCCATTATTGGGAACGGCGAGGCGAAGTCAACCGCGCCACCACTTCCAACAATAACTACTCCGGTAACAGCAGCAAATCAGACAAGCAAGAATCCTGATCGAACCAATTGCAGAAGAGGACGAACAACAACAGTTCAGCTTCCGCCTCCTCTACCGAACCTCAGTCCTCCACGTCGAATTTCCGAAAAACTCCGGATATCCCCAACATACTCGGAAAAGACAGAAAATTAACACAACAGGAGAGACAGCGACGCATGGACCAAAACCTTTGCATGTTCTGTGGGAAGCCCGGGCATATCGTGAAGGACTGTCCATGATCAACCTCTTTTAATGCTCAATCGAAGGCCCAAGCAGCCTCCGCAATTTCGAGCAAACCTGAGTCCAAGGCCGAACCTGTGGCCATTACGGATTCCAAAACATAATAAGCAGCTCTGAGACCTCCGCACAGACCCAGAGCTGCGTTGATTCCATCTGTGCATTTTCCAAGGTTCGACTCAACACTTCTGCTCTTTCAAAATCTGATTCTCTTACTATACGATTGACTTCCAACATTATTCCGAATACTGACATTCAAGCTCTCATGGACTCCGGTTCCACTCATTGTTTTATAGACTCATCATTCGCTTTTTCCAAGCTTCCACTGGAGTTCCACAACATCCCGCAAATCCCACTAAAACTTTTCGACAGCACTTCTAATGTCTCAATCACGCAGGCTATCGATATACCAATCCGCTTTCCATCTGGCGAAAATCAGGTTGTTGCTATGTATGTAACACCACTTGATTCTAGCTGCTCAGTTGTGCTAGGACACAACTGGCTCACCCGCTACAATCCGATGATTGACTGGGTAATGAGTAGTATATCGTTCCGCATTCCTCAGCAGCGAGATTCAATTCCGATGTCACTCTCCGCAAAATCCGCCTCTGTGGTCTCTGGAATCCCAAAATCTGATTGTGTGGATGCCCCTCCAACATCCGAACAAGACTCACCTATTGACCTAGTCCCTGCTTCTGCATTTGCTCACTTGTGCAAACTAGGCAACGAGGAGATCTTTCAGTTATGTGTATTTCCGAAAGGAAGATCCGCTTCCATCATCGATGCTTCCCTGAATCCCAATCCAACAGCCAATCTCGACGGCATTCCATCGGAATATCATGAGTTTTCCGACATCTTCAGCAAGAAGAAAGTGGAAATCCTCGCCGATCATTGACCGTACGATCTCAAGATTGACTCGATAGAGGGAGAGAGTCCCCCCTTGGGAACCATTTATTCCCTATCCCCAGTTGAGCTAGAAACACTTGGAAAGTTCATTGACGAGGCACTAGCCATAGGATTCATCCGCCCTTCATTTTCTCTGCACGGTGCTCTGGTATGATTCTCAAAGAAGAAATTAGGCAGACTCCAGCTCTGTATTGATTTCCATGGTCTCAACAAAATCACGAAAAAAGACCGATATCTGCTTCCCCGACTTTCCAATCTTTTGGAAAGCCCCAGAAAAGCGTGGATTTACAGCAAAATCAATCTCCGACATGCTTACCATTTAGTCCACATTAGAGAAGGCGACAAGTGGAAACCCACCTTCAGAACCCAATACGGTTCCTTTGAATGGTGTGTTATGCCCTTCGGTCTCACTAATGCACCAGCCACTTTTCAGCAATTCGTGAACAACATATTCAGCAACATGCTCGACATTTCAGTCCTCATCTATTTGGATGACATCTTAGTTTACTCCAACAACCTGGAAGAACACGAAGAACATGTCCGCGAAGTCCTCCGACATCTCTGAAAAAACCAACTTTATGCAAGATCCGACAAATGCGACTTCCACAAGACAACGGTGGAATATCTTGGATACATACTCTCTCCGGAATGACTTTCAATGGCAGACGATAAAATCAAAGTAATTCAAGAATGGCCCAAACCCCGAAAAGTAAAAGATATCCAATCCTTCCTAGGCTTTGCGAACTTTTACTGACACTTCATTCATTATTACTCTGACATCGCAATTTTGCTTACCTGACTCACTCAGAAAACTGTAAAATGGAACTTCTCTGATGAGTGTCGAAAATTGTTTGAAACACTCAAGAAAGCCTTCACCACAGCTCCAATCCTCACGCACTGGATCCCCGATTGTCAACTCATCGTGGAAACTGACGCTTCAGACTCCGCCCTCGCGGCAATCCTCTCTATCATTTCTCTGGAAGGTTGCGAAATTCACCCTGTAGCTTTTCATTCCAGAACTTTTACAGCCCCAGAATTAAACTACAACATCCACGACAAAGAATTACTTGCTATTTTCGAAGCTTTCAAGATTTGGCGACACTACCTCGAAGGTTCCGGTTCCACCATTGATGTTGTAACCGACCACAAGACCCTCGAATATTTCGCGACCACCAAGCTTCTAACCTGATGACAAGTACAATGATTGGAATACCTATGTCAGTTCAACCTCATTATTCGATTACGACCCAGGAAACTCGGAACAAAACCCAACTCTTTAACTAGACAATGGGACGTCTATCCTAAAGAGGGGAGTAGCGACTATGCCAGCATTAACCTGCACAATTTCCACCAGGTTTTCACTAACAAACAGCTGTCATCATCCCTCCAAGCCACATCCCTTAACGTCACAATTATCCGCGCATTTACCACCATGGATTTCGAGAAACTCCATGAAGAAATCTGACAATCCATCTCCTCCGATCCCGCAATTTCTGACTATCCCACAAATCCTCCGACACCTTGATGGTCAGTTGATCCTCAAGGACTCCTCTGACTTGACAACCGAATCTACGTTCCCAACGTTAATGACCTCCGACTCCGTGTTTTACAATATCTGCACGACCACCAGATCTCCGGACATTTCGGACAAAACAAGACTCTCAGCAACATCTGATGTGAATATACATGGCCAAAACTCTGAAACTTTGTTATCTCTTATGTCAAATCCTGTACAACATGTATGCGATCAAAATCCCAATGACACTGGCCTTATGGATTCCTTAAGCATCTACCAATTCCACCAAGACCGTGATATTCCATATCCTTGGATTTCATTGAGCCACTTCTGCTTTCATCGGGTTTTGACAGCATCCTCGTTATCATTGACAGACTCACGAAACAAGCGATATTCATTCCAACAGTCACGACAATCACTTCCCTGATGCTCACTCAGCTTTTCATTCTCCACGTCTTCTCCAAGCACGGTGTTCCGACTCACGTCACCTCCGATCAAGGTTCCAAATTTGTGTCTTCCTTCTTCTGCACACTTGGAAAGGCGCTAGACATGAATCTCCACTTCACCTCTGGATATCACCCCAAAGGCGACAGACAAACCGAACAAACGAATCAGACTCTTGAGCAATAACTTTGCATTTATTGTAACTATCAACAAGACAACTGGGCTGAACTTCTTCCAATCGCAAAATTCGCCTATAACAACGCTCTGAACGCAATAACAGGAGTCTCTCCGTTCTTCACTAACAAAGGTTACAATCCCAACATTTCTGTCCATCCTGAATGCGATCTCATTTCATCCTGTGCAAAATATTTCACAATTGACTTAGACAAACTCCACCAGGAACTCCAAAAGAGAATTTCCGACGCACAATCCCGATATGAGGAACCCGCAAACAAGAAACACTCTCCAGCTCCGGAATTCAAAGTAGGCAACAAAGTATTCATCAAAGCTGAATTTTTACGCACAACCCGACCTTCAAAGAAGCTCGCCGAAAAATACCTCAGACCTTTTGACATCATTGCACCTGCAGGTACCAGTAATAGAGCCTTTATTCTCCGACTACCCGACAGTATGCACGCTGTCCATCCATCTTTCCACATTTCCATGCTAGAACCCGCAACTCCGAATGCAATCCCAAACCAAATACAGCCTCCGCCTCCACCAGTTATTATTGAAGGTGAACCTGAATACGAAATTGATGAAATTCTAGACTCCAAGATAGACAATCACCGACGTTGCAAGATACAATATTTAGTATGATGGACGGGTTATCAAGTTACTGATGAAGAAATGTCATGGATTCCCACTACGGAATTAGGCAACCCTTCAGAGATCATTGAAGACTTTCATCGCAAATATCCCGACAAACCTGGTCCAACTCTTCCTTAACTTTCCTTTCTTTTTCCAATATTTCCAATATTTCTGATTTTTATGTTCAAGTTCCTAATTACATTTCCCTCTGTTCCAAGAAATTCCACTTCGCATTTCCACTCAAATCCCGATTCAATTTTCCAACTCCATGTCCCATATTTCATCCCTTTCCAATTCCTCCATCCTCACTTCCAATTCCCGCTCCTGGTGCTGAACCATCCTTGGGACCCATGAGGTGAGAATCTGCATCTCCTCGGAATGAGTCTGCATGGAACTCGCGTGATAATGGACGGACCTCTGCAACTCTTGGATTTCCTTCACCAGTAACTCCGCTGTTCCTTCTTCACCCGTATCCACACCTTTCACGACTTCTCCCACAAATCCCGACATTCCCGGTCGATGGCACGTCCTCCCATCCTTTGTGCACTCATTGCATATCACATTTGCTCCCTCCCCTATCGGCGAACAAAAAACATCCCGAACCCGACATCCCGCACAACAATACTGTTCGTCTCTGACCTGGTTAATCGCAGATTTGTGAACCCTCCTATGGGCAATGGTTCTCTCCACCACATCTCTTTTCCTTCCCTGAGATTTTTCCTCCGATTTCTGGTCGGCCTTCCTCTCCTCCTTTTCCACCTTTTTCCGCTCTGACCTTCTCTGCTCCAATTTCTTCGCTGCCTCTTTTTGCAACTCCGAAATCTCGTGAATCTGTGCCTCTAGATCGGTCCCCGACTCCGAATCAACTTTGGAAATCAGGTCCTCAAGTGAGATGATCAGCAGCATCGACATTGTAGCTTAGAAGAGGGTAGGGATAAGAAGATCAGGGAACTGATAAGTTGAGCTCCATCCATCATTGTTATATATCACATTAGGGGTTTCGCTTAATAACCAAACCAAACCTCCCACGCTGATCTTAGGCCTCAAGGGCTTGGCCTTAAAAAGGAGATACTGTTAGAACCCAGATTCATTCTCAGCTCTTTCCACTTTTCTCCGGCATATTCCGATTCGCATTTCCGACTTCCTCCACCTGTTTTTGCTTATCTCCATCCCATCTATATTTAGTCATTTTCATCAAAGATCTACATCTTTGGTCTTATGTCCATATTTACTTTCTACCCCGATCCCATTTTCACTCCATTTTGGATTTCCATGTTCATATCTCTCCGATTCGGATTATATCAATTCATTATATACGACTCCTCCATGTACTCGTTAATCAGTTCAAATATTGACCCACCTTGACTCGATAACTTCTCACTTCCATTCCTAAGTCTCATCCAACTCTCTGATCTCGTCCGACTCCTCCAACATTCTGACCTTCTGAAATACCAGGACATGAAGGATCCAAGAGGGCGCAACCTATAAGTTGATGCCAATGTCCGTACATCTCGATTTCCAACCCCAATCCTGAACTCTGACAATTCTGATATCCGACGAGAAGACATCCAGCTCATAACAGGTGCACAACATGCTCCATGAGAATTGACACGTGAGTGCCGAAAAATCTGCCTTTGTGAAGGCAGGAATAAAATTACCTCACCCCAAGCCATATGGGGGAAGTGCTGATCTCTGAGAGTTTGAGACTTTCATCACAGGAATACTGCAATGGTTAAGCATGAATAATCTGCTTGAGCCATCTGAGACTAAAGCTCAGATAGGATACATAGGCACTCGCCTTAAAGACGAGGTGTCCGAGTGGTACACTCAGACAGTAGAACACTGGGATTGAGAGATCTGAGACTGGACCCTTGAGTCCATAGTCACTGCTTTGCAGCAGCAATTCCTACACATGTTGACGCACAGACAAGCGTCAAACAAATTTGACTCCCTAGAGCAAGGAAGTCGTACTGTGCATGAAATCCTCAGTGATATTCTTAAATACTCGGCACGCATGATAATGCCACCGGATAAGTATTCCATGAATAAGTGATTATTAGCTGCACTAAGAACATTTTTGAGGATAGAGGTCCTCAAACAGGGGTACACCCTGGAGACTCACTCCTTAGAGGAGTTGTCACATGAGGATTGAGTAATCGAGTCAGTGTCCCCTTATGACTATGGTACACGAGTGAGTACTACCACTACTAGCGGTAGTATGACAATAAAGAAGAGTCAGGCTGTAACACAGCCTGAACAGGCTGCGAAGTCACAGCCTAGTACGAGTAGAGTGCAGCTGGGTAAACCGGCATACAACCCATGAGACACACCCATGGTACCATTAGCCACTGCTGGAAATTGAGCAGTGGTGAATAACACCCTGAGACAGGGTGTGGCTGGAATAGGGAAAGCACATACATCAGACGTACACTGCTACAAATGTGGCCAAATGGGCCACATACAGCCTAATTGTCCCAAATTACAGGACAAGCTGCACGCTGCAGGCGCAGGCATAGAAGAAGACCTCAGAGATGAGGTAGAACAAGAGAACTTGGAACCACCAGATTGCCCAAATCACTTGGAAGAGGAGGATGTGCCTCCTGATGAAGAGTACCCCGACCCAATGGTCAGAGACTGGCAAATGGAACCAACAGAGAAGTTCCGATGGTTAGATGATGAGTCCGATGACAATCAGACTGAGTATCATGCCAGCGCAATACATGCTGCAGGATACTGCAACAGACGCAGCATATATGCTGCGCTAACACAAAATGAGAGTGTAAACTCTGATGATTGACCCATCTGACTAGCCACAGGCTGTATAATAGATAAAACGGCTGAGCTGGTCTACGACCATAGGGCTTGGCACAAAGACCAGACCTGGCCTAAATGACCATGTGAAGAAAACCAGACTATCTCTGGTTATTTTGAGGTTGGAAGCACATGAGCCCACTGTATGTTAGACAGCGGGTGTGAAGGCATGATGATATCACCCAATTTCACATGTGCCACCAAGATGAAGACGTTCAAACTTGAACATCCCATAGGCTTACAACTAGCCTGCATTGGTAGTAAATCTACCATAAACTATGGCATCAGAGACACCATAAGATTTGGATCAAAAACTGTCAAGGAATACTTCAACATAGCTAACATCGATTATTACAATATTATACTGGGAACTCCCTTCCTGAGAAGGATGGGATTAGTCCTGGACTTTAATGGTCCAGGACAAATAGTAATGGGGAATGAGAAAATCCTCAATGGAATAAACACATTCAGTAATGAACACAAAGCAGAAGCTGAAAGGCCTCCTCCTAAGCCACATATAACTGCTGCTATAATGAATAAAACTCACAATTGAAGCAAGAAGGGTGAGCCACCAACGAGTGATTCACCCGTAAAGTTTGCCGTATTCATGGCGAGAGGGGGAGGGGGTAGAAGAATCCAAGGATGCACAGGCGCATACTAAGGGGCACATGCACCACTTAATGGCTGCTAAAGCTAAACAGGGGATATTAACCCCTGCTGATTTTACAAGACTGCGAGAGCATCGGAAAATAGAGTTTGCCAATGTGTTTGGTGAAGTACCTCTATGGTTGCCACCATTGAGAAACATAAATCATGAGATAAATCTCATAGACGATCACAAGCAAATAAATTATCACTTGCCTAAGTGCCCAGGTGCACTTAAAGATCTCATTCAGAAGATTGAATGATACACCACTGCAGGGTGGTGGGAAAGGGCATCCTCTAAACAAGCGATACCCATGCTAAGCATCCCAAAGAAAATTGGGAAACTTCAAACTGTGTTCGATTTTCGTTTTCAAAATGATAACACAGAGAAGGATGTCATGCCCTTCCCTGACCAGGACACAATATGGCATGATATAACGTGTGCCAAATACAGATCCAAGTTGGACATGTCAGAAGTGTATGAGCAAATACACATAAAAGATATGGATGTCTGTAAGATGGCCTTTGCAACAATATTCAGCACATTTGTGAGCCAAGTAATGATGATGGGGGACTGTAATGCACCCTCAACATTTCAATGTCTAATGACATTTATCTTTTGCGACTTTATAGGTTGTTTCGTCCATGCGTATCTGGATGATATATTCATATTCTTGAATTCAATCGAGGAACATGAGCAACACCTAAGAAAGGTGTTTGAGAAACTGAGGGAGGTACAGTTGTACCTCTTGCGATCCAAGTCAGACCTCTACTCTGAAAGAGTAGACTGTCTTGGCCATATAATTGACAACAAAGGCATACACGCCAATGCTGACAAAATGGCCAAGATATGTGAGTGGCGATGCCCTTGGTCATACATTGAAATACAATGTTTTCTAGGACTGGTGCAATACTTAGCACCATATATGCCAGATGTAATGGCACATACAACACCCCTTTTGGGCTGTTCCCAAAATAACAGGACATTCATCTGGATGCCCTTATTAAAAAAATGCTTTGAATCAATCAAAGCATTAGCTTGCAAGGCTCTGATATTGAAGCCTGTAGACATAAACAACCCAGAGATAATATGGGTTATATGTGATGGCTCCAAGATGGGAGTCGGCGTGGTATATGGACAAGATCCCAACTGGGAAACCTATAGACCTGCTGGCTTCTTGTCTAAGAAGTTTACATCAGCGCAGCATAGCTATTGAATACATGAACACGAAACAATAGCCATGCTTGAAGCTCTCATGAAATGGGAGGATAAACTACTAGGACGAAAATTCATCCTAGTTACAGATCATAAAGGTCTTGAATACTTCATGACCCAGCTGCATTTGTCACCAAGACAAGTGTGTTGGTGGGAGTTTCTCTCCCACTTTACTTATACTATACTCCATGTGGATGGAGTAAATAAGAAAGTATCAGATTGCTTATCCTGCTACTTTGAGTTCAATGTGCCAGAAGATGCACATCCTGATCATATATATGTCCAGGCTGATACCAGGCTAGACCCAGATGGGGAATTATTACCCATCGAATGATTCGTTGAAATACGAGCTGCTGCAGCACGCAAGTCTGCTCAAATACAACAAAGGCAAGAGGATAGAATCCTCAAAGCCAACAAACTTAATGAGGAAGTCAAACTTCCTCAAACTTTGCCCAGAATACTGGATGAAAATGTCATCAAAGATGTCATTGCCCTGGAATCTGGTCCAGAGGGAAAATCACTACGCAAATGCATAGCACTACACAAACACATAGAGAATGAGATTGACTTAGCCATGCTTGTTTGCAACAGCTATGAGAATGTAAAGTTCCTTACTGTTCACACAGGGCAGACTGAGCCAATATATAGTATTGGTATCTGCAGTTGTGTGGTTACAGGTAAAGGTTATCTTGCTTATCTAATTACTTGTGGACAACTGTATCGTTGTCCACTATCTACAAGCACCCCTAGTGGGTGGCTTATATAAAACAACCCATAAGTCACTCTGGTGACTTATATACCTTAGATAGTAGCATATATGCTACTATAAGAATATACATTCTTACATCCTCCCCACAGACCAAACCTCAGGAGGTTTGGGCAACTTTATGCTGATGGAGGATCAGCATATACTGGTGCAGGCACAGTTGAAAACAACTGTGTGGCTACATTGACGGTATTGTTGTAGTAGATGGAGTCGGCTGGGTCGTCTTCCATAGTGTTGTCATCCACTGCAATAGCAGATGCAGGTGGGGGAGCAGCCAGTGCGGAGACTTCCATCAGCAGCATGTCCATACGTGCCTTTGAATGGGGTGGTCCTCCACCTCGTCCATTGAGTGACGAGTTGTTGTCAGATGTGGATGGTTCTCCCCAGTAGCTGGGGGGACAAGGGGGGCATAGGTAGATGAAGGCAGGTGAATGTACGGCCTTTGTGGGCCTTGAGAACCCTTTGCGTGGTTTTGTTATAGCAGATTTTACTCTGCTTGTGCACAAAGTAGGGCTCTATATTGCGAGAGCCCTAGCGGGGTCTACCCCTGCGTGCACACCTAGCCCTTGGGCTAGTTCATCGAGGGATGTGCTTATAAGGGCAACCTCCAGGGGAAGTGGAATATCACACTGAACACTGGCAGATGGGAATCCAAAGATATATAAGCTCACAGAAGATTACATACAAGGATACACACCTGGCAGATGGGAATCCGAAGAGAAAAGCCTAAGGTTCCCACTGCCAAGATAACTACCTAAAGGAGTATGCAAATAAGCGCCGGAACATACTGTGATTATGTAACAGGGTTGGAATCCATTCCCATTACGTAACTGGGCACTTATGCAAAGGAAAATGAAGAATGAATGCACTGTGTTTACATAATGGGATTGGAATCCAATCCTGTTACATAACACAAGCGCTTATGTGAGTGAAAATGGATGCCAAGGTACATAATGGGGTTGGAATCCAATCCCATTATGTAACCAGGCGCTTAAGTAAGCGCAAGGGAGATAATGAAGGGAAGGGAGAAGTGGGGAAGAATAGATAGAAAGAAGAGATAATAGAGAAGTGTAGAACCACATGAAATGGGGTTCTCCTTACATCACCCCCCTTCTAGAGTGTGACGTCCTGACACACTGAGACCTACTGGAGGGACAGGTGTTTTTTGACAGAAGGTGTCAAAATCTGCAGCACGAATGTGACGAGGGGCACCAGGATGGAGGAGGTGGAAGTCAGCAATGAGGTCTGGGGCTGCTAAATCTGTCTCAGAAATCCACTCATCATGCTCATACCCATAACCTGTTACAGACCATTTCATTGGTTGGTGATTCTGTAATATGTTTCTGTTTAAATCATGCTCACAGACTGTGCCAAATGGCTTGGCATAGTGGCCTTTTAGCCCAGTTGAAAACAAGTACTTTACTGCAAGAATTTACTGCCTTTCACATAACCCTTCCACCTGACCTTGTATTGGAGTTTCCTGCAGCAGAATTGACTGTCCAGAACCTGTTCAACCTCATAATGCTCGTCTTCCCCTACAAGGACTGGGGGAGGTGGGGGTTGAGCTTTCCGACCAGAATGGGGTCTGGAGGGGCTGGGAGGAGCGTCACCACAGGGAATACAGGGTGGAGGCGACTCATAGACTTGGGGAGTTGAAGACTGTAAGCATTGGAGCCAACCTTGTGTTCCACTAGGAATGGGCCTAGATTCTGATGTGACAATTTCTTAGAGGGGCAAGTGGTGCTAGTGTCGCTTGCATCTAGGAAGACTTTGTTGCCAGGAACAAAGGTAGGGGCTGGCTCACAACAACGATTATAGTATCGAGCCATGTCCTCTTTTGCCTTTACAAGGGCAGCTTGGGCTTCAGACAGGGAGTCAGCCATTTGTTGTTTGAACTCATTCACAGCTTCTCTCCTAGATGGCTTCTGGTAAGGTTCAAAGCCTATGTGTGGGTGGCGACCAGAGTCAAGCATGAAGGGAGTTTCTTTTGTGGATGAATGAACATGGTTGTTGTACTGGAACTCTGCAAGGGGTAGGAGGTCATCCCAGTCGTCCTGTCACTCGTTCACAAATAGACAGAGGTATTGCTCCAGCTCTTGGTTGACACATTCTGTCTGTCCATTGGTCTGTGGGTGGTATGCAGTGGAGGCAGCCACCTCGATACCCAGAAGTCTGTATAGCTCATGAGTGAACTCACTGACAAACTGTGTACCTCGGTCTGAAACCACACGGAGGGGTAGGCCATGGTGTCTCCAAACATGATCCCTAAAGAGACGAGAGGCTCCCAAAGCTGTAATTGTGGTCAAGGTGGGGATGAGGTGAGAACGTTTGGATAAGGAATCCACAACAACCATCAGCATCATACCCATACGACTCAGGGAGTTCAACAATGAAGTCGACACTGACCGTCTCCCAATGCTGCTCAGGAACCTCCAGAGGGTGTAGTTCTCTGATAGGCAATCAATGCTGAGCCTTGGTGTGCAGACATAGGTCACACGCCTTTGTGTAGCTACCAATATAGTGAGACATGTGGGGCCACCAATAGTTCCAAGAGACAAGTTCCAAGGTCTTCCAATGTCCAGCATGGCCAGCAATACGAGTGTCATGATGTTGGGAGACAATTCGACATCGTAAGTCATGCTGATCAGGGACATATATATTTCCACAGAACAGAAGTGTACCATCCCTGTCACTCCACTCTGATGACTTGACAGACTTCCCAGTAGTCTTGCAAAGTTCCTTAGCAGCACATGCAACCGACTCCTCTAGCTCTCCCTCCTTGGTGCCATTATGAATGTCCCTCAGGATGTCACGTTCTTCACCTGTAAACTCCAGTCCTTCCAGTGCATGGATGACAAAGAGTTCTGGTTGGAGAAGCACCAAATTATCATTGTCATTTGAGTGAGTGCCATGATCAGGTCAGCGTGAGAGTGCATCTGACTTCCCCATTGTCTTGCCAGGATGATCGTACAGGTTGAAGTTGAACTGAGACAGATAAAGAGACCAGCGGGCTTGGCGACAGTTGAGCTTTTTAGCCATGTGGAAATATTCGAGATTTTTGTGGTCTGTCCAGATCTCGACATGATGTCTCGCCCCCTCAAGGAAGTGTCGCCATTCTTTAAGGGCACGCATGATGGCGAGCATTTCCTTGTCATGGATCTCATAGTTCTGCTCAACCGGACTGAGACTCTTGGAGAAGAAGGCTATGGGGTGCCATTTGTTATCAACCTTGGACTGTTGGGAAAGAATAGCACCGGTTGCAAAATCAGAGCTATCTGCTTTGACACGATATGGGAGGTCGTCATCTGGAAATGCAAGGATGGGTGCAGATGTTACCAATCTCTTTATAGTGTCGAAGGCAGCCTGCTGTGAGGGTCCCCATGTCCAAGGAGTGTCTTTGTGAAGCAGGTTGAACATTGGATGTGCATGGTGTGAGAACTTCTCAATAAATCAACGATAGAAGTTGGCAAAACCAAGGAACAACTGCACCTCCTTCTTATTGTTAGGTGTTGGCCACTCAGCGACACCAGCAACCTTGACAGGATCCATTTTGGCTTTCTCATGAGAGATGATGAGACCTAGGTATTCAATCTTGGTCTTGTCAAAGTTGCACTTGTCAGGACGCAAATAAAGCTTGTCTTCTCTGAGAGGCTGTACCACTTTCCATATGACTTTATGGTGACTTTCTAGATCTTCTGAAAAGATCAGAATGTCATCCAGATAAATGCATACGACACCTTCAGCAATGAGGTCATGGAAGATGTCATTCATCATAGTCTGGAAAGTGGCAGGGCTGTTAGTGAGGCCAAAGAACATCACTAGAGGTTCAAACAGTCCCCCAATTTGTCCTGAATGCCCGCTTTCCACTCATCACCCTCTTTGATTCTGACATTGTTAAAGCCCCAATCAAAGCTTAGTAAAGTAGTGGGCCCCTCGTAGGCTGTTGACAAGGTCAGAAATCAAAGGAAGAGGGTAGCGATTCTTGATTGTCATTGCATTCAGCACTTGATAGTCTTGGACAAACTGTAGGGACCATCTTTCTTTTTGACAAAGAACACTGGTGAGGGCCATTGGTGACTTCAATGGTCGGATGCGTCCTGTGCTCAAATTCTCCTCGAGGAATTTGTCCAATTCAGCCTGCTCTCCTGGGGAGAGGGGGGTATACCTTGGGTGAGGCTCTGGGGTTGGCTCCGGGTTCTAACTCGATGGCATGATCCCATGGTTTGCGTTCTGGAAGCTTGTCAAACGACTCCTTTGCAAAGACATCTTCGTAGTCAGACAGGTAGTCAGGAAGAGTGTCTGAAGGTTGGGAGTTGTGCCAGGCTGCTTCTGCAAGGTGTTGGGATGTTGTTGAAGAAGCACAAATGAACTCAGCTTGGGGAGGGAGCATAGCGACTAGAATGCAGTCACCCTCTTCTATGGCCTCATCAGATGTGCCTTCAGCCATTTCAGAATCACCCCCATACTGTTGACTCAGGAGGAGTTCTTCTTCAGCTGTTGATCCCTCTGAATCATGCATGAGAATAGGGCAAGGACCAATACGGCAGGTGCGCAGTCGTAGGGCCTTCTGATGTTCTTCCTTGATGATGTTGCGACATGTATGGCACTGGGGAGGACACCGAGTCATCCGTACTTCTTGAGACTTCCAGTCAACTTCTGGGTTGTGGTCCCGAAGCCAGGTGTAGCCAAGGATCATACATTGATGCCCTAGGTGTGTAACAGTGAACACACAGCTCTCTCAGAATGGTCTTTGTACCGCAGAATTAGATCAACGACTTCAGTGATAGATCCAGATTCATTGGGTGAGCCATCAACATTGTACACAGGAATAGGATGAGAGAGTGGTCATGCAGTGAGGGTTTTCCTTAACAAATCCCGAGTCGATAAACAAGCCAGTGGCACCAGAGTCAAGTAGAGCGCAAACTGACTTGATCTCTGCTGTGTCTGTGGTTTGAACCTCAACTGGGAGAGAGAGGGAGTTTGGGCCTGGGGTGGAAGCAACAACATACTGTGCAGGAAGGTTTCGTTCCCATTTTTTATGACAGAAGCAAGTAAGAGGTCGGAAAGGAGTTAAGGGTTGTGTGTCTAGCATTTCGGTCTCTGTAGCTGAGGAATCAGATTCTGAATCTGTATATTCATCATTTACCTGATTATACAGCAGTGGAGCGAAATGATTGGAAAATTGGCAGCAGGGGCGCACTATTCACCTGCTGTGTGACACAAAATCCTCTTCTTCTTCCTGAGGCTCTGGACCATCCTCCTTGATAGGGCTTGCAGCTTTATGATCAGCAGATGACACCAAGTGGGTGATCCATTCCTCCTTCTCTTCTGCGGTCATGGTACAAACATCAAAGGCTTGAGGACATTCTCTAGAGAAGTGGCCTGGTTTTCCACACCTATGGCAAACAAGAGAACTAGATTGACAAACGATGAGTGACATCTACCTCCATTGTTACTTGCTGAACAGCTGTGGTGACAGCAGGTGGGGCTAGCTGAAGTTGTGGTGCCAAGTCTGATTGGTGAGGTGGGTGTGGGGTTTCTGTGGTTAAGACCAGTAGTAGAGACGATGGTGGGGCAGGCTGAAGTGTTTGGTGTACCATGGGAAGCACTTTGAAACGCTTCATTGGCAGCACGTGCCTGTGAAATTGTCCTAGCCACTGAAAAACCATTCAGAAAGGTCATCATCTGAGGGGCATCCATCAACCATATTTGCAATCCGACTCTGGACAGAGGGGTCTAGACCATGACGAAATTTCATGACCAGGGAGGCTTGTTCTGTATACCCAGACTTCTTGACCAGTTCCTCAAATTTTTTGATGTAATCATCAACCGTGTGATGATTTTGATAGTATTGACGAGACTCAAGCTTGGTCCTGGCAGTAGTCTC